>JACBFG010000017.1:687677-745742 GCA_013435955.1 Diaporthe sp. HANT25 | reverse complement strand
GTGTGTGTGTGTGTGTGTGTGTGTGTGTGTGTGTGTGTGTGTGTGTGTGTGTGTGTGTGTGTGTGTGGTGTGTTGTGTTATTGAAATTGGTATGAGCAAATGAGTTATGTACCGGTGTACCCTCCATTTTTGCAGGTGCGAATCTCTTATTTCTTTATCTATTCCAGAGAGACTGGGGGCGCAGTCTTTTACATCCAGCCATCTGCAGACCCCTTGGTATATAATTGCAGGCAAGTAGTTGCTCTAAGGATTTTGGACGAGGACTGAGGCGGCAATTTCTAGTGATCCTTGGCTCAGACATGAGGAATGGCCTCGTTGTGCGGTACGAGGAGCCCCAAGCTTGCCAGGGGTCTGGACTCCTGCAACACAGCTGCAACCAGCGAGACCCAGCCAGTACATTCCTTTTGCTACCTTCGGGTAACGTTCGCCTCTCGCGATGATCCGCACCACATGCTTGAGAGTGCGATGGACCGTTTCGAAGACGCACCTTATCCGTGTACTGACCAGGCGTATCCAACACTGTGCTCGTGTATAACCAAATGTTTCTTGAACCGTCTTAGACTTATTGAGAAGAAGTGTGATTCATAATTTCCATACCCAATGAGATCACCCACAGTCTGGCTGAGGCATGCTTTCTCTTTCTAGACGATAGCCAACTCATAGCATCACGCCGTTAGGTACTCTACTATCTCAAGCTGAGGATCTGCACCAGAAGGCCAGGTCGTCATCGCTCAGCTCGTTGAATTCAGAACCTTCGGACCCGTCTCCTCTCCCGCAATTGCTGCACGGAAGTGTAAGACCATATGAGCACTGGTTGCAATTGCCACAATGCCACTCCCTCCACTCCATACAAGCGCCACACTCAGAGCAGTGCCATTCATGATCAGTCTCGACCCATCCGACTTTCCGGCAGAACGAGTGGTAGGTGGACTGGAGATTCCGAGACGTAAGACCCCAGCGGAGCAGCTCCTGTTTGAGGACAAGGCCGGCGCCACCGTCTCGCTCCGGGGCACAGAGGCGGTCCCATTTCGTCCTCCACTCCAGGTAGGGCTCGGTCATATTATCGTGATACTCGTCGAGCATGAAGATAGTTTCGAAGATGAGATCGAAAAGAGACTGCACATTTGTCCGCTCCAGCTCGGTATTCCTTTGCTTCGCGACCCATGTCATGAAGCATGGGTGGAGGGCGACGGGGACCTGACCAAAGAGGGCGCTGAGATCTAGTTTTCTGAGAGGGTTTTTGCAGGCCGGGCCGCCCTGGCAGCCACAACTTGAAGCGTTGCACTGTTTGCCTGACCTGCTGCAGGTACAGTCAATGCAACCCTTAATCCTGGTATTTGTTGAGCCACGTTTGTAGGATATACTGGCTGCACGAGGTTGATGAATCGGTTTCTTTGGACTATCAGCGATCCGCATCCATGAGGCCCAAAATGGGCTTCGTAAATCTGATTTTTGACATTACCTCTGTATCCGGTAAATCTTGATGAGATCTAGACCCATGAGGAGGGCCTGACACGAATTTGTCGCTCGGGCTGTCGCATTCATCATCCTCGTCTAAGCTCATTTCTGACCCCGAGTCCGTTTCTGGGCTCCAGTGGTCCTCGGGCAGCGACTCGGAGTCGTCCTCGTCATAGTAATCATATTGCGTCCGAGATCTCTTGGCTGATGCTACGGCCTTGGTTGGTGAGGCGAATATCGTTCCGGCGGCGCGTTTTGATCCCGCGAGGGCTCCCATTATTGCGTTTTGAGGTTCTGTAAATTGAATAGATGGCAGCAGGGACTATTCCTGTGGTAAGCGGGATTCCCGAATACTGATGTTGAAAGGATGAGGTTTGGAACATATGGGCGGCACGTTCATAATGCGTTGTTTGGCATTCAGAGTCTACCGCGTCGCGCCGCGTCCTATGCTGATCGGCAACCAGGGGTCAAGGGGGTTGGTTGGTGGAAACCCTGACCCTCAATCCACAAGATATATGGAGGCCGGTCTCTCCGACGAATAACCCGCCCCCCCCCTTTTTCCCACAACCCTCACACCAGTGACCAACAACTGAAGAATGAAGACACCAGTTGACCACCCTCGCGCTATTGGTCACTTGAATTCACCAATAAGCAGCTGGAAAGGTGAATAAAACACGCGCATGTCTACTATGAATTCAGGATCGAATATTTTGGAAGACGGTATCATTTCATAAAGGAAAACAGGCCAAGTCTAGCTGTTTGAATACAAATCTAATAAATAGTAAAAGGTTCAGAATCGGCTCCCCAAACTCTTCTCAGTGCATCGTGCATGTCGTTTCCTCGAGCCGGATGGATTACTAGTCGAAATGAATTCACCCGAGGCTCTCAGCCCCAAACGCCTGTAGCTCATAATGCCTCCTGTCCTCGTCTCAGATATCCCTGTCTTACAGGACCAGGACTCCACCGAGGAAGGCGGCGAGGACAGAGCCAACGATCGTCAGCGCCTGGAAGTCAACGCCAACCAGAGGGCTGACGCTGTTGCCGCTGCTGGAGCTGCTGCTGCTGCTCTTGGAAGAGGTGCCTGTCGAGGTAGCGTAGGAGCAAGTCTCCTTGCCTCCGCTGTAGGTGGCAACGAGGCCGGGAGCGTTGCTGTCGGCGCATCCGAGTTGCACCAGGGACAGGCCAGTGACCTCGGCGCCAGTGTAGTTCTTGACGGTGGCGGGCATGTCGGTGGCAGTCTGGTGATGAGTCAGCTTCAAGTTGCTGCAATGTCATGGACGGGTTTTACTTACCACGCTGGTGATGGCTCCGCTAGGGGCGGAGGTGATTCCAGAAGTCACCAGGTCATCACCACCGCTGGGGCGCTCAGGCAGGTCCCAGTTGGACAGGAAGGTAGACTCAGAGATGAGAGAGGCGGCACAAGCTGTAGTCTCCTGCTTCTCAGCGGTCTCGTTGACCGAGGTCAAAGCGGACATGTCGATCTTGAGGTACTGCTCCTTCAGGAAATTGTCTGTGATAAGTTAGCAATATGCTCAACAGGCATTTCAGGTTTGATCTTCCAAGGAAGAACTCATTGGCTTGTACATACAGTCCTGCAGGAGTGTGACCTCCGTAGAGCTGTTAATAGCGACGAGTCCGTACTCATCAGACTCCTGAGTGTACTCGTACACCAGACCGCCGGAAAGCACGGACATCTGGTCTCCGTACAGAACAGGGACGTTGGTGAAAGTCCGGGGCTTGACGTTGTTGCAACCGTACTCGGAGAAGAAGACAGGGATGTTTGTGTCGGCGAATTCCTCAGTGAGGGAGCTGTAGCCTGACTTCTGGAAAGAGGAGTCTCCGCACCATTCCTGTTACTTTGTCAGTATGCTAATTCGTACTCGGAGAACAGAGAGGCTTCAAAAAGGGGTCGCCCTTATGGGAGGTCTCATTGCCGCAGCTCTGTAGCTCTCCACAACCTCTCAGTGCATATGGAAACATTAAGGATGACTTACGTAGTCGTTCAGGCCAAAGAAGTCCATTCTTGAGAAGGTGGAGTTCTCGAGCGAGCAGCCAAGGTAGCCCCAGGTGTCCTTGAGCATGGTAGCAACATCCGCAGCAGAGTAGCCAACAGGGATGTCGCGAGGAGCGTGCAGGGAGATGTACTCCTTCATATCACGGACCACGGCACGGATGTAAGCTGGCGCGCTCTTGTCGCTGTCCTCGTTCAGGATCTCGTTGCCGGCGAAGAAGCCCAGCAGGTTGGGGTAGTCCCAGAAAGCCTCGATCATGTTGAAGATGTGCTCCATGTAGTCCTTGGTGTACGTGGACGAGGGGTCCGAGCGGTCAATGTACTCGCCGGACTGGCCGCTGTTGACGTCGATGATCATGTACATGCCGGCGGCGTTGAAGATGGAGACACATTCATCGTGGTTCAGGTTGGGTGCCAGGTTGTACACCCGGATGGTGTTCACACCAAGCTGCTGCATGAGAATGGCATCTCGGAGACAGGCGTCGGCATCGCTGAGAGGGTCGGCCTTGCCAGTGAAACCTGCTGATCCACCAGGCTGGTATCTATTTTATTTGTTAGCTAGATTATATTGGGACACTTGTTCGGCGACGTAGGCTTGACTCTTTCAAGTTGTGAATGGTTGATTGGGTTTCTCGTACGTTACACCAATAATGTCAAATCGGTCTCCGGTCGTGTTGACGACAAAGTTCGCGCCGGAGATACTGAGGTTCTCAACAGCCGAAGCGAGAGAGGAGAACAGCGTAGCCGCAGCCGCCAAGGAGGTATGTGCTGCCTTCATCTTGTTCGGATGTCCACACCCAAGAAAAGCCAAGCTCGGGAATCGAGATGGATAAGCCTAATCGGGGATCGCGCGCGGTCTGGCAGGTCTTGGCACAGGTGGAATCCGATTTCCCGGGTTCTGGATATTCAGAAAAAAGCACGATGCAAAATGCGAGAATGAGAGACGATGATTTGGTCAAAAAGAGCGACTGGAATGAGGATGATTGTCTATGTCGACGGGAAGTGTAAACAACAGAGAACGTCAGCCTGCAGTCCAGCCACCTCGAAAAGAGAGAAGACAACCAGGACAATTTCAAGGAAGCAGAGGGCGCCAACCCTGCAAACTGTGGGTTGCTGCGAACTGGGTGTCCTTCTCAGGGGGTGGGCCCGGTGGAGTTGGCGGATTGATTACGACGCCCGTTCTTTTCTAAGCTTTCTTGTTTACGCAAGTGCCGCTTGGTTGGCACTCACTGCCCCGTCCGGTCGCCCAAGATCGGCAACAAGATCCACCCTCTGGAAATCCGCGTATCTCTCTCGTCGGGCCGCGCGATGGACTGACATCATCTGGAGCGTTGAAACGCCTTTAATTTGCGCTCCTCGTCCGCAAACATGCATGATGGTCGGTCGATACCAACCTGCCAGCCCTGCCAGCCCTGGCCCAGACCGTGGGTTCCAGGGCTCACAGAGACAGACCCAGAAGTCAAGCTCGGTGCAGTTTCCCTGTCCCCTTACTCCTTCGACTCGTTCTTGAATTTGGATGTACGCTGTGGCTCCTCGAAGGAGAAGATCGGTATCCTGTCGGCTCCACGGCATGTCTGGGAAAGCTTGTCGTCTCGCCGCGTAATAGTTCCGATTGATCCCTTGTCAAACACAGCCTCAGCCTATCTGCTTGAGCATTCTTGAGAATAAATGCCGCCGAAATAGCACCCTAATCAGAGATTGCACCACTGCTTTTCCATTTACCACACCGCCACAGTCGACACCAGTCCGAGGTCTATATTTAAATACGTTGTGGGTACTTGTTGCTAACCAAGAAAGTACTCAGGCTTCTCTGTTACAAAAACCGAATTTCTTTGCCGAAACTCTCAGACTTCCTTCTCGACAGCAACATTGAGTTTCCGACATACGGAGAAATACAGGTCTAAGAAGAGCGGGAGCTTACCTGGGTAGGAATAGGCGTGGTTCATCCAGCTTTGAAGACACCTGATCAATCGCTGCTCAAGTGAACCGCGCAATCGAAGCGCACGAGGGCAGGACGTATTCACTGCACATAACCCCAGTACGAAACACTAACAAGCAGCCCTTGCGATTCTATTGTTGACCGGGCGGCATTCCGTTCTACTCCGTAATCTTCTTCCCTCTTGAGTCTTTCCACATCTGTGTCGGTCCTCGGCGACAATGAGTGTTGGTGAATGTCTAATTTCTCTGGGTTACACCAAAGTGCACACCTTCTTGCATTCTTCGCGCCAAAAACCTACAAATACTATTATTTTAACATATATTATATCTAGCTTCTTAACAACCTTGGAAGTTAATTTCGGCGGAGAGGTACAAATTGACACAGAATGTCTGGGATTTGAATTAGATGCATGGGAACAGCACTGGCATACTTGAAAAGCGAAAAAGATAGGACAGGTCAGGCCTTCATCTCAGTAATACCTCTCCTCCTCTAAAATTGTACCAAGTTATGTCTTTGATCCTTCACCACCTATTGTAGCAAGTATTGCCTCCCACCACCGCATGATTCTTCTTTTACTCCTGTCATCAAGGTCCGGGTAATCAAAAACAGGAAATCCTTTTCTTGCTAACGGGGGCTTAACAAATGTTATACTCTCAGTGTTCTGATCCACAAAGCAATAACGATCACTTCCTTCCACCTTTCGCACTTCCCAACCTGTCGGAAGTCGCCACCTCTGCCGGGCCTCGTTGGCTTGCAATTGCAGGCGACTTTTGTAACCATCCCCCAAGCTCTCTTCTGCGTGACGGGCGGCGAGCTCTTTGCGCAGGCCCGGCGGACAAAGCCCAAAGCCCGTCGTCTTGTGATTCAGTTCCCCCACGTCCGGCATTGGAATGGTGGAAGTATCCCGCGGCAGCTGCTGGGGCCACTCGCCCCTCCAGGATTTCTCATGCTCGACCGATCCCGGCTCTGGCTCGCGTATGGATCTCGTTGTAATATGA
The DNA here is from genome assembly GCA_013435955.1 of Diaporthe sp. HANT25. Taxonomy (NCBI): domain Eukaryota; kingdom Fungi; phylum Ascomycota; class Sordariomycetes; order Diaporthales; family Diaporthaceae; genus Diaporthe; species Diaporthe sp. HANT25. The sequence goes on along the minus strand of JACBFG010000017.1, from coordinate 739,336 downwards.
TTGCCTTCATCGACGGAAAGTACCTCAAAGAACTCGATCACACTCGCGCCGTTCCCTGAGCGTCCACCGGTCTCATGGAGAAGACGGATAATGGTCTCGCAGTCCGCCTTCCAGCACGCAATCTCTTCAAAGCCACCGCGTCGCAACGAATCCGGAATTGCCTTAGAATCTCGGCGACGGATCGATATGTTGAGCGCCGTCCTGCCGGCCATGTCGCTGTTAGGGCCAAACACACCGACACCGCATTCGAGGTTCACATCAGCCCCTCTTTTGAGAAGCAGCCGCAGAATCTCGACATGGCCGTACCCGGCGGCCACATGCAAGGCGCTGCGACCATCTTCCTGTATGACATTTATCTGCTCAGGAAAAGTATCCAGGAATAGAGTTGCAAGAGCGAGATCCTGAAGCTGCCATGACCTGTTGGATGGACGAAACCTTGCGAAAAGACCATTCCACGTTGGTTCTTGGAGCGTGAACCCTTCCAAGATCTTGTAATCCCCGAAGAAGTGAGCGCCACCGTGATCAATTACCCACTTGAAGCTATCCAGGAGCTTGACATCGCGTCGGGAAAACCAGGCATGCATTAAACGTGAGAACAGAGAGCGGCCGGTATCTGGCTGGCGACTTAGGAGGGCCTGTTTTTGCTCAAGTGAGCAATGCTGGATAATCAGATCCGCACCTTCCATATTACTGTTCGCCAGCGCCCGGAAGAGGGGAGTCGTGGTATCCTGAGCGGCAGCAGCGACATCAGCTCCCCGTTCGAGTAGCGTTCTCAGTAATGGTATGTTATCAGCGTGTTCCGTTGCCGAATGCAAAGCCGTCAATCCCATGGCATTTCTCTCCTCCATCAGCAAGGGGAACTCCTCGAGCAGAATGTGAAAGCACCCCACCGACTTGGCATAAATACAAGTCTGTAGGCCCGTGTGCTTACTGCGACCCCAGGACTGCCCCCTGAAATGACCCGGGTCAATCATTGGCGTTAACGGCTCCCCATCATGATGCTCGTACAGATACCGAATGAAACATCGAAGAGCGACTGTGTCGTCATTTTCGAGACATGAGTAGAGTGGGCATGCCTCGCCAACCCCTTTGGTTGGATCGGCTCCTCGCGCGATCAGGAGCTCGAGGGTCTTTGCGTAAGCTTCATCGTAAAGCTGACCATGGCACGTCCTGCGTTCCAGAGACAAACACTCTTGACCGTCCATTGCTGTGCACAGCAATACTGATGGGTCCGCGAGGCTTTCCAAGGTTATATTTGGCTTGTCTAAGGGTAATGTGGCCTCGCAGAGAGAAGGTTGTGTCTGAATGAGGTGTAGCAACGCTTCGGCCAACTCGTGGTGCCAGAAGGTGAAAGGGAATATCAGCGTATGCACGTCAACCTTTATTTTCACCTTGTGCTCCACGTGAAGCGTAATCAGGGTTTTGGCAAAGCGAATCTGGTTGCACAAAATCGCACAGAGGAGAGGTGATCCAGACATCTTGCGCCAAGAGTAGGTATATATGCGAGCTGACTCGGGCCAAGTAGCGTTCAGATTTGCGCCCTTCTCGACGAGTACCGTGGCTAAATCGACAGCATCTGTATCTCTGAGGTAAGTCAAAGCATGCAAGGCGCTGATTCCGTTGTTGGAAACCATTCCTGCATCTGCACCAGCTTCTAGTAGCCGTCGGGCTCCTTCGAGATCATAGGACAGGATCTTGTCAATGACACCCGCCTCAGGACCCGGAGAGACTTCCATGTAAAAATCGACGATGTCCAAAGGATGAATGCTGTTGAATTCTTCATCGACGGAGAGACAAGTCTGCCATTTCTCCCGGATGACTCGGAGCAAAGCTCGATAGTGGCTTGGCCATCGAAGGGCAAGAATATCCATGCAGTGTAGATTCCGAGATAGACCGCCAAGGCTCAAGAGAAGTCGCTGCTGTCGAAGTGGAGAGGTTTGTGAGGAATAATGGTGATGCAAGATTGGCGCGATGGGCATTGCAAGCTGGTGGCACCCCAGTGCGGCGGCCCAAAACCATGGCAGCCCTTTTGTCAAGGATAACGCTGTACCGATAGGAAGCAGATGACATAGAGATATATGATAGCAAAGTCGGCCCTTGTCCATGGCGTCCAAGGAACTCGAGTTGGTACTCTCCGTCTGTACCAATGCTCCGACTAAACGGCCCAAACCCTGGTCGAGTAATTCGAGATACCCATCCGCCGAAATGTCTTCATCGAGCTCTTCCTGGATATCCCCACTAATGCTGTCAAAGAGCCCAGGATCATTACCAACTTCTGTCTCTAGCTGATGTAGCACATATTGTTGGAAATCTTTCGATCGTTCTCGGAACGAATCTTTCCAGACCTGTACAGTAAAGGCATTAGCTTTCTCGCTGTGACATGCGTAGCATAGTAGCAACTGCATTTCAAAGTAAAATGACGCACCTTAAAGAGTTTAGTATTGGCCTCGGTGAAACGTCTATGGTCTGGTTGAAAAGACCTTTCTTTGCTAGAAGAAAAACTTCGTTAGACTTCCGAGAGCATAGTATTCCGTAGGATCTCTTACATAAGATCTCGTTGTAGTCTAAAGCTGACTTCCACCAGGTATCCCGAGATAATATCGGACATGCTCGGTCGTAGCCAGAAGTCTGGAAGGAGAGTTGCACGAAGGACCTCTTCGACATATGCGTCTGCAGTGTCTGGTAGATCATCTAGTATCATGAATAAGGCACTTTCGGGACTGTCCACGCTGGCGCTCTTTAAGAGCCACAGAAGCCTCTGCTCGTCGTCGTCGTCCAATATTTCTGGTATAAAGGATGATAGAATACACGAGGAGAGGCGGCGCTCAGTTTGGTACCCCTCTGGCCTGCACCATATGCTAGCCAAAATCAAGCCAAATGAATACACATCGCTCTTATCCCACTCGATGTCAGGATCGTTGTTGACCACTTCCGGTGCGCACCATAGCCGGGTTACGAACCGCGGGGCATCCCCGATCCGTGCTCGAGAAACACCACCAAAGTCAGTCAGCTTCGCAATAATTGGGCGTTTTGGGTCAGGATTGCTGAGAATGACGATGTTTTCAGGTTTCAGGTCGCCATTTAGGAACCCATTCTCGTGTAGTGCGTTCAATCCCATGGCAATGTCCAACGAGACATGACTTTTTTGCAACTTCGACATACCGGTGCCCGGGGCTCTGAGAATATAGTCGAGGGACCCGAACTCTCCAAGCTCGAGACCGAGGAGTGGGAAGGAGCTTTGATGCTTCCATCCAAGGAATAGGAGCTTGACAATGTTGGGATGCTCCGACAGGTTTGGGTGGCAAAAGACCTTCAGCTCCTGGAGGATGGCTCGATATGTCTCGCTCCGTGCCATTGACTGAGCCACACCTTGATCGCCTGGAATTTCAGATGTGGATTCTTGAGTGAAGAACTTGAGAGCTACGTTGGTTCCTTCTGGAACAGCCTCCCGCATCTCCAATCCAGCTTCGTGGCGGATGACTGTTGCAGTGTGTCCGGCGCCAAGGGTGTAGGCAATTCTCCGGTCCACAGCGGCTTGCTTATTGTCTTGGACACCCAGTCTGTATAGATCCACGTATGGAATACCCCATTGGAATCCAAAGTTGAGTAGATCAAGGAGGCCTACTCCAGACTGACGGCGCGTCTGCGACGGTGTTGGGTCCCCCCCAGGGTCTGGGTGTGGTTGGGTATCATGGCTATGCGAATCTGGGACGCAGAGCTTTCGACCAGATCTTTCCATGTCTATAATACGGAACAGACACGACTCAGATGAAGGATTAATCGCATTCGATTGCTTTTTGACGGCTTTTTTTGCAGGGTTAGAATTCTTCGGCGAAACGTCTCTAAGAAAATGCACTTAGCACGATCCACCTGATAAGGTCAACCCTTGAGCTTGCTTATTATGCCAAATCCGTCAGAAGAAAGGCTGAGGCATTTTTCCCGACTTTCTGTACGATGTGAGAGCGGGGTATGAGCAAATTCCGGTAACACTACGTGTATATATGGCTGATTTGTGGGCTGACTTGCGGGCTGAAATGTGACTTCGCCGCATCACACGAATCACTTATCACAAGAGGCAACCAATGTGAGAACTCGCACTGGGAGACAGACAACGCTGGAGTAACAGCCAAACTCAACCTGCCGTTCTCATCTTCTACCATCTTCGTGACTTATATCTTCGACCTCATAGAATCTATTGGGCCGTTTGCAGGCATTTGATACCCCATTCCCGACCAAGTCTGATATGGCGACGGGGGTCGAGCCGGTCGGCGCAGCCCTCGCAGTTGCAGGTCTCCTTGCAGCATTTAAAGGTGCTGTGGATGGATATCTCACGATTGAGTCTTACTTTGACAACGATGACGCCAACAACTACCTGACACTCCGCTATCATATTGAGAAACATAAGCTTGATATCTGGGGTGACTATTTCAAGATATCCACTCCAGCATCATGCACCCTCGGCAAAGAGCCCGATGTCGTCAAGACGCTGATCCTGCGAATCCTGGGAGAGGTGAAGAACACACACGAAGAAGCAGAGTCAGTCGTGAAAAAACATGATCTTTCCTTGCCAGATATCCCAACCGGAGATCTCGACAAAAACTTGGTGGCGGGCAGTCACATGGTCAACGCTACTGCCAGGCTTGCTTTGGGTCGAACAAAGAAGGGGCGGTTCCGATGGCTAATCAAGAGCAAGGAAAAATTCACTGCTCTTGTCACAAAGCTTCAGCAACTCAACCAGGATCTGTACGATGTTCTGCCCCCGGCGGACGTGGACCTACTGCAGAAGATGCTCTCGTCTTACGTACTTGCCCGAATCAAAGGGACTGGTTACGTAGAGATGCTCCAGGAGCCCAGAACCCAGAGTCCAAGACTCGTGGCTCTGTCTGGAAAACTCATGATGCTGCATCAGTCGGCTGCAGGTTCTGTCAAAAGGGAAGTCGTACCTATTGACAAAAGCCAACTCAGCCTACACTCTGGCAAATGGACCACTGGTATATACAGGCCACCAACTGGTATAACTATTCCAGTCTGGATCGAGTGGAACATACTGGAAACAGGTGTTCCATCTTATCCAGCTATGCGTGACAGGACGGAATCTTTGACCGTTATGCTCCAGGTCGTGGACGAACCTGCCCTCCACATTCCGCCATGCTGTGGAATTTTCGATGACCTCGCATTTGAAGCTGCGAATGGAATGAAGCGCCTTGGAACAGTCTTCACCGTGCCTACCGGCAGCAACTACGAAGCAGACCTCCGCAAATTTGGGCCCGTCACATTGAGACAGCTCTTTCGGTCATCTCGAAACGACCCACCGCTCCTCGGCCACCGCTTCAAGCTCGCGTACGAAATAGCTTCAGCTTTCGGTCTCTTCCATGCGGCAGGATGGTTGCACAAGGGCCTCCGCAGTGAGAACATTCTCTTCCTCCATCGCAAGGGACCCAACGGTCTTTCAATCACGGAGCCTTTTATCACGGGTTTTCAGGCCTCGAGAAAACAAACCACCATCTCCCTGCCACAGAAAGCAGCGAGGGATCCCGAAGTGGAGTACTACTACCACGAGGAAGCCGAGAACGGATTCAACAAAAGGCTGGACCTTTACGGGCTTGGCGTTGTACTGTGCGAGATCGGCCGGTGGGAGTTATTGGTGGACGCGTTACCAGCCACCAAGAAGGGCAGGTTGACGAATCGCAAATGGGCGACAGAGTTTCTTATAGAGAGTACTTTGAAAGATTTAGGATGGCGGGTAGGAGAGATATACACAGAAGTTGCGAGAACGCTGTTGACGCAGGACCTATCAGACGACACAGATGAACATCTCTTTGCGCATGAGTTCCTCACCAAGGTTATTTTACCGCTGGATAGATGCACAGCTTAGATTTTACCAATATGCAGCTGCTCATGGGAATCAGATTCGGTCAGCAGCTGACGCTTAATCCAATCTCATGTTCCCACGCATAGTTACTCAGACAAAAGGACTATCCGCAACATATCACTTGCATTCACTCCTTCAATCATCCACTAAATACGAAAGGCAGAATTATAATAGCTTATATGGCATGACCTCTATTCAAAACAGTGACAGTAGCGGTCTGAAGTGTTCAGTGGTGTCTGCACCCCCCTTTTCAATGCGGGCAGAGTTTAACCCCAAGCTACAATGCTTTTGGTAGTCTATCGTGAGCCCCATTTATCTCTACTGCCATAAACAAGTAGATTGGATAGAGTTCATGCAAATGAGTATTCTCAATTGCTTCTTGTAGATGCACATTGTTCTTACCTTTCAAGGGTTGGAACCTTCTATACAAGTCAACTGCAAGATTTCCACATTTTGACTGATTTTGAAGAGCCCCGTCTTACCCTGACATATTCTCCCGCTGATGATACTCACAAATGGAGATTGGTTGAGCAGACTAGCAACTTATTTCATTTTCAACAGGGAAAGGCCTGTATTCTTGTCTGCTATAGTTTGGTCTACTCGTCGGTATGCATTGCAAGCTGTACCAAGAGTTTATTTACTCAAGTTCCGGACCCGATTGTAGGGCTGAAGTAGGTCACGTTTATTCCATACCATGGGGTTTGAGGTACCAACTCATCGCAATACTATATGCAAATGGAAAGAACCATCTGGCGGCAGGTCTGAATAATCATATTTGTACATACAATGATGACATTCAACTACAAAAGACTGAAGCAACAGTTTTATCAAAGGAATCAAGGAGCGATGGCACACTGCCTGTCACTTGTGAATCAACCCCGGTGCAAGATGATCCACTGGAGCATCCACGTTAGAAATCCAGTCCAACTTTCTGTGCTCTCTCGTGCTACCCAACTTGGGAAAAGGTATGCACCTACCTGTAAATAGTGCATGGGCTCGATACCGCGAGTGATTCGATGTGCGCAACGGGGGAAAGGTCCACTAAATATGCCAGCTCGCGTCAGCTAAGATGACGGGGCCAAGTGTAAACTCCCGTTGACTGTAATCACATACCGCAACCCCCAGGATTTACGTTATAGGTTGCGCAGTTGCCGAAGCTGGGCTCTGCGCATAGTATCACCTCGACGGTGGCCCGAGCAGTTGCAGCAAGACCAAGGAGGCCCATGATTGCGGTGGAAGCGTTGAACACATTCATTATGTAGTGGAAGTGGCCGTAATCACAGCTGAAGAAACACAGAATTCAAGAGTGCCGTCCTTGGAGAAGAAGTTCCAATGCGGCGTGATCTGATATAAGTAGTCAAGACAACGAAGCAAGGTCGTCGGCCGTAATTCGGTAAAGCATCAACGATGCATTGCTGCTGCCTTGGTCTTGTGGAAACTCGTGCTGAAGGACACGATGTTTTCCACCTACTTAAGGCGGCATCAGCGTCGCATTGGGCCTGCAGCTTCTCGAACTTCCTTTCTCAGCCCTCCGAGATGCCCACCCTCAGAGTATTCCTCCAGCCTCACCGGACCGATACCATTGGTCTCTCAGTCGGAGGAATACCTACTAACCTCCGAAACGTCAGCACGAAGCAGGTTTACGCTCCGATCCTGTCGGGAAAATTGTTGACTCTCCGGCACGAGATCACCTCAGCTGCAACCCGACGGGCTTCGAAACGCGAGGAGGACCCTGGGATCGCAGAAAATCCGACCCTAGTCTCGTCCCAGATAACCCTGATCAGATCGCAGATCAGTTCCTGCCGCGTTGCAATGCGTGATCGTTGCAGCCCTGGCAGGGTGGTTTCGTTCCAAGGCGAAAACAAATTAGAGTTTGGGCCGGTGCAGGGACACCCCGCGTGGACCCTGCGGCTTGGCTGGCCGAGGGCCCTGGAAATATTCCGAAACAGGGTCGAAGGCAGGTGGAAAGAGATTGCTCGGTGGCACCTTTGCTATTCGATGGGCTGATTTTACTGCGGTGTTGCGGTATGCATTTGGTACTGAATGTCGTCACATGAGTCTTATATAGGGCCCACAATGTGATGCAAACTTTGGTTTTCTGTCCTTGCTCTTCAACTCCAACAATGCTTCCTCATGCCAAGTAGGCAGCCCGGACTTGAAACCAGTGTTATCGTGTGCTGACCAAGGCACCCGACGTGTCCCAGTGCTCCATCTTGCCTGCTACACAGAGATACGAGAAGTCCGAGTCCTGATGCCTTGGTCTGCTGACCGCCTTTCGCTGTTTCTCTTCCAACGACGAGACGAGACGAGACGCAGTGCCTTGAATTTGTAAGCTAATCTATTGGAACTCGAAATTGACATATACATGGAGAATAATATCGCGCGGATTCCTTGCCATGATAGCACAAATGAAAGGTGTTGAAATAAGCCGAGCAGGACAGACGCCAGGGTCTAGTGATCGTTCAGGGGGCGGCTCGCATTCTCGAGATCGAATGGAATCTTGGTCTCGTTGGCGCAGCTGGTGGTGAACTTGAAAATCGCATTCGCAAATCTCTTCTGCAAAGGAGAGGATTTCAGGCGCGGAAGCCGTCAGAACGGCAGTGTGATCCAGCCCAGGGTAGATGCTTCTATCATGTCCTTGATCCCAGGCGCGCACATATGCGCCACGGTCTACGCAGTGACCGAGAAAGTGAGATCTGAATTCCTCTGAAATACCTATTGATCGACGCAGCAGCTTGTCATACTATGGACGAGATATCAGAGGAGCGCGCGCGACTCCACGCTAACGATCAATTCTGTTTAGGCTGCGGATCTCATCAAGGCACGCCACCCAAATAGCAAGATTCGAGATAATTAGGCATGACATGAATTGCATATGCTCATTTACTTCCGAGTCAATGGATATTTCCGGTATCAAGTTCTACTTCATATGCAAACCTCCATTTTAATCCCCGTTTTCCTGCAAAAGCGATACCGAGAGGCCCAGCAGACCAATATCGCTCTCTTAGTCTTGCAACTTAATCGGAACAGCGACTGGACCAATCCCAGCAAATGCCGAAGATGCGTCTTATGCAAAGGGATTGAATGGCATACAGCGCACACGGGCAATACTGTCCTATTAAATATGTGTTGTGTCTCGCCACTCCATAGCGAAGATTGCCTTACAGTCTGAGTTGGCCCCAGCCCAGTCTGTCGTATCCCGGAAATCGTCCTGATTTCTAGTACGAATAGGATCGAAAAAGAGGAATACATTTGTCACGACTAATTGCAACCTGTCTGCCCCCTTACCCTAATCCTACCTACCGATCGTCCGGCAGCCCCACCATCTTCAACGAATCTCTCCAGAGCCGAGCCTCTTCCTCGGGATTGTAGGCATGCGCTGCGTGCCCTTCCCTGACGATGCTGTCACCTTTGTTACTCGCAGGGCTTGCCCTTGCGCAATCAGCAAGATACTTTCCCCCTTTATTCTCCCACTCCTGGCCGATGGCAGCCCACACCGTCGTTGCCGCACCCTGCTCTGGCGACTTCAGCGCCCTCATCGCCGCCTCATCCTTCTGCTTCTCTTCGGTGATGGCAGGATCCATATGCTGCATAAGCCCTGTCAATATTATACCAGGATGGACACTCGTGGCATGAAGTCCTTGTGATCCGTAACGCCGCTCAATCTCGTTGGCCATGTATATGTTGGCCGTCTTTGACTGTCCGTACGAGACCCATGCGTCGTATCCGCCCTTCTCGAAATTGTAGTTGCCTGATTCGTTGATTGGAGCAACATTGTGGGCGGAGGAAGAGAGGACGACGACTCGAGATGAGAGTTCAGGGCTGGCACTGGCGAGGAGCGCTGGCTTCAAGAGTTCAAAGAATAGGAAGTGGGAGAGATGATTTACACCAAACTGCATTTCGAAGCCGTCCTTGGTGTGCTCCAACTTGGGAATGGCCATGATGCCGGCGTTGTTGATAAGGATATTGACCTGGCCTTTGGACTTCTGGAGAATAGTCTTTGCGGCGCCACGCACACTGCTAAGGGAAGTATTGTCCATCTCGATTAGTTCGGCACGCCCCGAGCCGAGAATTGGACCCAAAGCGGTCTTCGCCTTTTCCAGGTTTCGCGCAGTCAAGAACAACTGCGCTCCGGTCAAAGACAGAGCTCGAGCTGTCTCAACGCCTATTCCAGATGAGGTACCGGTGATGACGATGACCTTCCCGGCTAGATTGCCCTCTACACCTTCGTCTTCGATGATCTGAAGGGCTGTGGGACGAGCGTCGCCCGGGCCAGCAAGGTTCGCATGGGCTTCTGCGTAGCGAGACATCGTGAGGGAGCAGAGAAAGCTGGAAATTTACGACCAAGCAATGATGAAATGCAAGTGGCTTCAATAGTTTTGGAACCGGATTTGAGAAAATTAGTGAACTATTTATCCTTCTGACAGCCGAGCCAGTTCAGCGTTGATACGCGTATAGAATTCTTAGACCACTGCCAATGAAGCACAGATGGCGGCACGCCGGAAGTCAATATGCGCTTAGCTTTGTCTTACAAAGCAACTGACTCAAGAAGCACTCTACAAAACAAACCTAAAGCCTCCACCGTTGCATGATTTAGAGCCGCGGCTTGTTGTGAAGATGACATTTTTCCCGTTTTCGGCCTAGCCCCTTCCCCCTCCCCACCCCTTGGAGCTCAACGTGCTCAGCCTCGTAGAATTTATCTAACTTGCGACCTGATAATTGGCGGAGATGACATTTTTTCCTCCTTCGATTTAGCTTGTGGACTACATTTTGGGCTTGTTGCGTTACCCAGCGAACCCGAACCAGCTGCCGGGCACATCTCCACTCCGGAACTGGGATAAGCACCAGCTGTCTGCTGCCTTCACACAAAGAACCCACGGCATGCGGAAACCAGGATAATGATAGGACGGGGTATGATCCAGCTGCTTCCGCCTCTGGGAGAGTCGAAACATGTTGGCGATCATTCCGAAGGTGCCGAGGCCCAGGCCGACAAGCAGCGCCGCAAGAAACAGAACCGGAGGAACCAAAGAGCACACCGTGAGTCTGTCCTTGATTGCTATGGTCTACCAGCCTTGCCTTCTCTCACTGTACTAATGAGCCTCTTTAGGACTGCGGGTCAAGGGCAAAACCGGAGGAGCCGGCCAGAGGCAGCGTCCGTTCGAGATCAGACGTTGGCGCCTTGATGAACACGACGCTGGTAACGGTTTCCCTGACGAGACCTCACCAGCACTAGGGGCCCCATCAACCACGCATACATCCCTTCGGTCGCTTCACACATGCACAGAATCATCACTGCCTACAGCAGAGCACGCGATTGTCCCCCGAGAATCTCAAATCACCGCCCGTCTTCGGTCACCTTCAGCTCTTGAACCCCAGCCCTTTAATTTCCCCCTGTCCTCGGATCACCTTCTCCATCTCATCCAGCACAACGTTTTTCGCGCCTTCGTCACTAACAAGCGCGCCGTAAACATCGCGCGCGGAGGTCTGACCACCTGCCCATTTAACGGCTTATACCGTCCTGACACGAACCTCCAACCCGTTGACCCTATCATCCCTCCCTCCCTTGCCCCGACCCCTCTTCAGCAGAACCGCTACCATTCCATCTGGATCGACTTCATCCCTTTCCCTCGCATCCGCGACAACCTCATCAGGCACGAAGGCCTCTTCGACCACTGGGACCTGATATATGACCTCGTCGGCGAGTTCATGAGATTCTCGTCAGCCGCAGTAAGCAGCCTCAGGATACATTTTCAACCCTTTTGAGAGAAAACCCCTGGATTTAGCCTATGGCCCAACGGCCTATCAGGCTACAGACTTTGAGACAGGCTTCGTGCACACTGTGGCCCGGTTCTGTATTATTTCAACCCAAATCTGTTCCTGGGTGCTTTGCTTGCTAACTCGTTTTGCTGCAGTGCGTGAGAGGCACCAGCACCCGACCCACCGCGACCCGGCAGCCGCCCTTACTGACGCTCCCACCGAGGAGTATCGATGCAGATGATGGGATCACCGCCGGGCGCAAGGGGCTCATCGTCTGGGGCGAGCCGCACGAGATACAGAGTTGGGAGGCTACGCCTGGCTTTCTCGCGAAATGGGCGTGGGCCGTGGAGGGCTGCGAGGAGTTGGTCGAGATAAGCAACCGCTGGAGGATGACGAGGGGGGAGGACCCTATGCGGCTTTCAGTGGTCGGCTGCTAGATATCATAGTCGATAATAGGGTACTGAATTTGCCTTCTGAGAGAATCATGACTAAGTACCTAGGTACTAACTAAATCTCAAAAGGTCACGGGTGTGGTAGTACAAGCCTTCATGACGTATCAGAAGTGGGAGTGCACATGCCCAGGTGGTAGACTGCACTCCAATCGGACGTTGTAATCAGCATGCAGCTAATGCAGGGTGTTCTTCAAGGCCAATCCCCATGAGAGCACAACTGTGCTGGACTGGGGCTCCTGCAGAGATATGCTCGCGGGGTTTTGTGTTCAAACTATCAACGCTACTGTCATCTTTTTATGAACTTTCGGTCTCTTACTCGTTTCGTTCTGTCATTCTTGCGGAGCTTGTGATAGAACTTTACTGAGCCTCGATTTCATTTACTGCCGTCCTCAGAATCTCATCCAACCGAGGAAGAAGTGGACATACATTTGACCTCGATCTGACGCGTAGTTCTCACTTTAGTCTATTGCTCTCAGACCTTCATTATATCAATTGAGAGCGATGCGCCCTAAGCGTGTACAGAAACAGGAAGTGGATGTGTGGGATTGTGTGAGTCGTCTCAGTGTTTCATCTTAACTTTGCAACTAAACTAGCTACAATGGACGATTCTGCCTTTGTTTCCATCGTTATTCCTGCCTGCGAGCTCGACGCTAATTGTCTGTGGCAGTGCCTATGTGGCATGGGAGCCATGGTGGCGTGCACAACTCCTCGGTGTGTCAGTTGCGACCATGCTACCTGTGGGGTATGTCAGGCATACAAGCAGGCAGTCAATGGACCAGAAAAAGGTGATGTCCTTAGGGAACCAGAAGAATTCGGTTCCCTAAGGGACGAGGATTCATTTTCAGTTCTCGAATCGGAGGACTTCGGGCCAGAGAATATCTCAGGTTCTGGCATCAGCCCGGAAAATGTGCTGCTACAAAACTTGACATTGGTGGGACCAGGAGATTGGGAAGTGGACCAAGACGGGATAAGGTCCTCTGATTTGGATGATGGTATGGAAGCCAACTATCTCGATGATCATGATGATGGTGATAATGGGTCGCCATCGTCTGGAGAGTTCACCCCTCGCTCCGAATCATCAGAGTCCTGGCAAGAAGTTGAAGACGAGGAGGGTTTGATCCATGAGGTCGACACGACTCTGCAGTACCTAAGCGAACAGTGTCTGAGTCAGGCCCTTGACGAAGTGTTCAAAATATGGCGTGAAGGTATTCGGGAGCACAACGGCGGGCAAAGGGCTTCATCAGCTTCGAAACCAGCAAATGGTGCCATGAACGGCAAACGCCCAGAATCAAAGCGAAAGCGAGGCGACAATTCTGACGACGAAGATGACAGGGAAGCAATGAACGGGCCTATTGGAAAGAAAAATAAACGTCAAAGAAAGACCATGCCACTCGAAACGCAGCTGGCCTGCCCATTTTTCAAAAAGGATCCCCGACGCCACAGGGCTTGTTGCGGCTTTGGCGGCCAAAAGATCAGCTACGTCAAACAACACTTGAACAGAAACCACACTGTCTCACTGTACTGTCCTGTGTGTATGCTGTATTTCACAGACGAGCGAAGGCGTAATGAGCACATCATTGCGAGGAATTGTGAGCGGGTCCACCAAGAACCCGAGGGTATCACTCTAGATCAAAGGTACTGGCTGAGCAGGCGAGGTCCCTCAAATCTGAACGAAGAGCAGCACTGGTATCGGATTTTCGAATTCCTCTTCCCTGGACACCCTCGGCCGCGCTCGGCTTACAACGATGCGACATTCTCCGAGGAGTTCCACCAATTCAGAGATGCCCTCAGTGAGCCCTTGGGGTTCAATCTGCTGGTGAGCACACTGCGTGATAACCCTCTCTGGACAGCAGAGAGTGAGACGCTGTTCGGCCCGGATCTTGAACAAGGACTCAGGACACTTTATTGGCGGTGGACGACCACAACGCAGGCCGAGTCGGCTCCGTTCATTGCTGTCGAAGATTTCAGTCAAGCGCCACGGGCGACACCCACCCCTGGAATAGATGAAGGGCTTCATCAGTCCGACTTGCAGGATGAGCACAGACCCTCCACTGGTGAGATGCCAAGGCAAGGTGACCAAGGAGTCTCCGAGAACGTGCCGGTCGCCCTGGACCAACGGGAGCCAGCTTTATATGAACAGGTGGAATCAGAAGCAGCGCCCATCAACACCGACAGCGATCGAGAGCAGCAAAAGCCGGACGATGGCGAGAGTCCGGACGATGTTGGAGAGCCCTCAAGCATTGGCTTGACTCCGATCCGCCATGATCAGCCACGAGCGAGCCAGACCAGCCTGCCACACAGGCCAGTACTAGAAGACTATGGTCAGGGTACCCAGATCCGGGAACAAACCGACATTAGATATCCTAGTGCCGGGCTTCAAGACAGTGGGCTTTGGACGCTGAATTCAGGCTTTGGAATGGATGACACACAGTACTTACTGGAGCAGCTCAGAGCTCCGCACGAGTTTGATGGTTCAGACAATTTCGGCGGCTTTCCAATGGGTCCAATGGCTCTAATGGATGATGACGAAACAGCCATTATTACTGACTTCGGGGACTTTGACATCGTAGCGCGACCGCCAGAGTGAGCAAACCAAGATCCTGTGAGCTTCCAGTAGTCATTAAGTCTTGAAGCAAGAGTTCCGTACAATTTTTGGAAAGTGTGAAGGCCCTCTGCGCAATTTCCTTCCACTGACTTCCTTTGCGTCTTCACCCATGGTGACATTTGGGGTCTAAACGGGGCTTAAACTCGCGACCTCAGTGCGAAATTCGATTGCCCCAGTCACACTGTACTCTATCTAAGGAGGCGAGTACAAAAGTCGCACCGGCGTTATTTAGTCCATAAGGCTTGCTAAATGAGTACCTTAGGACCTGCCAGTGTGGTGCGTCTAACATAGCTAATCACAAAGCGGCGCGAACCGCGTCGCAAGTATTACAAAAGGCGTAATACTGAGAGCGTAAGGCATTAATTAGTTAAGTGTGTATGTCAATCATCCTTCCAATCGGCTGTCTTGTGCGAGAATAACGTTGGAGCACCTAGTCAGACGGTCTCCACAGGTTGCATAGTTGGTATCAGAACTACCAACATAATACTATGAGAGTCAGTAATCCCTTACTCGCTCGTGGGAAAGTGACAAGTCCGTGGCATGTCTGCGCCTAATCAAGCATTTCGCAGTCCATCGCTTCGTCAGCTAGGATGCCCTTTGAAATGGTCATCAGAAAGATGAACACACAAAAACCGTTGTACGTCCAATGAATTGTACAAATGCCGGCTTGATGGCACAGATAATATGAGCAAACAGATGTGACCATAGTGAGCGAGTTATATACAACGCGGTCTCAATAGGTGTCATCCCGTTTCCTGGCGGCCGTGCGTGCAGCTAGTCATTGCAGTGAATCGGCATCTGTGGGCGGACTCGTTTTTGGGGAAACCGCTCCCCAATCATGTACAAATCATACTGTAGACGAAGGCCTACTACCCTGCAGCTTTGACAAGCGTCTTCACCCACCATCGTTCACGTTGCAGTGTCAGAGAAGGTAGCGGTGATGCGACTCAGCTGCTTGATAACCTGATAGGTGCGCCGTGCTGCTGTCGCGTCGAGATCTCCCGCCCGTCCCCTGCGCCAAGTCCTGCACCGTACGGTCTGACAGTCCATGGGACCCAAGGGTCTGTGAAGACGAAGTATTGAAACACAGTCTCTAGGGGAAGATAGGCAGGTGCGTCTGATCGCTCGTAGTCACTGAGGTCAGACGCTGCGGGCCGCGTGTCCAAGAAAGTCACCCAGTGTTCCTCTACGACGGTCGTGGCAATGCGGAGTATTACCATCGGGAGTAATAGCGTGGCTCTCTTGTCTGTTTCGAGAGGGTGTTTGTTTGGTAGCACATGAAACATGAAACAATGTTTGGGCGGTCGTGGTAAGCACCATCCATTATGTGCACTGTCCAGTAGTTTTCAAAGTCCGAACCATCCGTGATCCACCCGTTGCCGAAATGCCCCTCCCATGTCGAGCGTCGATACGTGTAATTCGAAACACGTGCAGATGAATCAGGACAAGAGTCATTATCAGGAATATGGACGTGGCCCAGGATGTACAGGCCCCCAGATACAGTTCCCCGCCTTTGAGGAAGCCGTTGGGCAGTGGAAGCTACTCGTGAACACTGCCTGGGTAGCATTGCGTGTGGGCAAAGCCAAGAGCGCCAGGAACTCGGCAGCTGGGGGACGCCTCAACCAGTCACCTGGGGTCCTAAACCATAAAAAGAACTATTGATACACGATGAACCTCTCAATCCGGACCAATATAGATCAATCAAATTGGAACAGGCGCTCTATTGCCCTCGCCTAAGACAAAAGCCGGGACCGAGAACCTCATTCAAATGCTGGATTTGGGTTCACGTATCTACACGTGTAGTCCAATCTCCTCGATTTTAAGATGGTCATGCAGGTCATACACGAATGCAACTGGGCCTCAGGTCCTCAAAGTTTTACTAATTCCGTCCCTCGTGCTTGGCTTCCAATGGCGTTCTCGTCCAGCGAACGGATTGCACCTCACAAGCCTTCCGAATCCAGTTTCATTGGCGGGGGATCTGGCGTCTCAAGCGCTCGAAAATGGGAGCTCTTGGAACTCGCAGCGAACTTTGCTGATCTTGTCTCAGCGGCACCCGCACTGATGCGGCAGTGGTTCAGGGACGCTGCGGCGGCGGTGAGGGTTTCCTGGGGTTGCATTTCCGGGGTGGGCTTTAAGGTTAATAAACTTTAATTGCGCCACCTGGGCTGTTCGACAAGACCATATAGAAATGACGCTGTCCTCTAACATTGCCGTCCGAACTCCCCTCTATACCCGTTGCAGCATCCTGTGTGTTTCAGAAGTACGGCGTAGAGAACCACGCTCATTAATCCACCTCGACGGCTGTCTTCCTCCTCCTCCTCCTGTACACATTGAACACACACAGACAGCGGACCCGCAACTCGGCATATGACAAGTTCAACATGTCGAACGAGTCCACAATATTCGACTTGCTGGGTCAAGTCGACAACCTCAACGAGCCGGTCCCGGCACTGAACCAGCGGCCGGTGGCGTTTGGTCTGCTGATATCATTCCTGGTAAGTCGCCCGAGACCGGACCGCCTGCTTGAACTGAATCTCATCAATCGACAGGTTGTGTCATATATCTGTGCGACTGCACGATTATACGTACGATTTCGAGTCTCGAAATGTCCAGGCTGGGATGACTTGCTGGTTTTCTTATCAATGGTATATATGAGTACCCTTGTGACACCAGGCGAGAACTTGATACTGATGCAAGATTCAGATAGCCAGCCTTGCGCTGACTGTGTCGGTATTACTATGTAAGCTGTCGTCGACTCCTACCAGGACAGGCTCCGTGTCTGCGGATGTGAAAGGGAGCTAACGATCCTTCTCGCACAGGTTTTGATCGAGGGCTAGGGAAGCATTTCATCACTTTCGTCTTTGACAAAATTCAGCTAGTCAACTTCACCAAGGTACGACATAAAATGTTTCCGAGTTTTCCATCTTTCATACAATCAGTATAGAGTGAGAGGTTTAATATCTTGCAGAACTCATACGTCATGCACGCATGCTACCCGACGGCCACGGCGCTCATCAAGCTCGCCATCCTCTTCCAATACCTCCGACTCTTCGACGAGACGAAATCCATCCTGCGGCAGACGACCTTCGTCATGATCGGCATCGTGTCGTTGTGGGGGCTCGCCTTCTCCTTCATAAGCTGGTTCCCCGCCTTCCCCGTGTCGGCCGACTGGGACTTCGACAACCCGACGTCCGGCGTCAGGTACGGGTTCGGGAGCCTGGACCCGGGCAGCGTCGTGGCCGCCTCCCTCGCGCAGACGTCGACGAACATGGTCCTCGACCTGATCGTCCTGGCCATCCCCGTGTCGTACTACCTGCAGCCGAAACTGAATTGGAAGTCTCAGGCCAGCCTGATGGTGTTGTTTTCTCTTGGCTCGGTGTAAGTCCGCAGACTCGTTTCTGCATAATCAGCTTTCCGCCTCTGCGTGGCTCGTTTTAATGGATCTTCCTCGCAGGGTTAATGTTCTCTCTCTTTTCCGACTCATCAGCATCGTCGACACTAGAGCAGGAATTTTCCCAACGTATGACCCGAGCTGGTACGGTTGCAGCGCGATGGTGCTAGCCGCCTTGGAGGTCAGCCTTGCGACAGTCTGCGCTTCTTTACCGGTATTTTGGCCCGTGATGAAGTTCAACTGGGGAACAATATTCGTCACCTACGAAGTGTCAGTCACGCGCGAGGAGAACTACGTCGAGCTCGACGAGGCTCAAGCGCCAAGGGATAGGATCGACCCGTGGAATGCACATCTTAAGGGGCCATACGTGCATGATATTGAAATGGGAGATGTGGGACCTCATAAGGACGGTAAGGACGTCGATTGGAGCGAAGGGTCCTCGATGGCGGACTCCGGCTTGTCAAGAGGCAAGAAGTAAGAGGAAGACTTCTGCCCTGTAACATTTGCATTGCACCCTCTAGAGCATATTCAACAGTCACCTGTAATCGTACACTTAATGAATTAATGCTGCCTTGATTAGTGAGGTCTCAGTAACGAGAAGGATCTGAAGTCATGAAGGAACAACAGTAGTCCATGCCATCTCTGTTTTGTTGCTTGTGCTTCGCAAATTTCTGCTATCTCGCCGTATATCCAGTGTACTTCCGTATAGGAATGTCCGGACACAAGTGAATTAAGAAGTCATGTACAGCTGAAGCTCAGTGTGTAAAGCTGTGTTCATGAAACATTCGACATTAAAAAACAGTCAAATCTGAGCCGAGATTCATCGCTCCAAGCAATGAAAACTGCCTCTTGGTTCGTTCATCATCCTCCCCTCTGCATTCATTTCACGCCATCACTGCACTAATACGCCTGTTTACGACGAAGCTCAAGGGATTGGACATACAATTTGGTAATTTGAAGCCAGACTCAACGAAACTTGAACCACAGCCGCTGTGAACGTAGCTCTTAGGCCAAAGCAAGTGAAGAGACTGAGACCTTTTGCATGAACCTACCCACAAGTCATGCTCAAAATCAGACTTCAGAACAAGATATCTTACAAGCTTCCAAGGTTTGCAGGATCTCTACCGATAGCCTAATCACTCCCTTCTCGAACTCGCTTGTCTTCTTAGATTGGACCATCCGGCACTACATCTCTCAGGGCTGGAAACACGGACAGGCTGGACGTTGACACATTCAGATGGACACCCCGGGGCGGTCAAACAGGCACTATGGAGACGAGATAGAGCCACCAGCATGAGTTCGTCGACAGAAGTGGAAGTATCGAAGATAGCAATTTAGAAAGGCACTGTTGATACTAAGACTAGAGACAAATGCCGTATATGGACCCATCTGCGTCGAAAGAGATCGATTCAGTCAGACTTGTGACCAGGGGTTATCTGCAATATGACTCAGTCGTCGAAGACCCGGCTTTATCTCGAAATACCAAGTTGTCTTTGTTGTGGGACGATATTTGCAACTGATATGTATTCACTGTATTGCAGAAGCTGACACTGAAGATGTTGTGAGAATGGAATTCGCCACAACCTTTCGCCGAACACCACAACCAGGCCTGGCTGCTCGAAAAGCCCAGTGGGTGAAACAAGGACTATCGCTTCTAGAGGGACGGGATAATCACAGTTGAAGTCACGGCTATTTTTTGCGTGATTTCTTCTACGGGAGATGGTCGAAAATATGCCACCAATGGCTGAGCCCGAGGACACGTCGAGATGCCATATTCCCAGAGAAGGCTTTTTCGGCTGGATTCTAGATGTTATTCCGGAGTATGCCGTTGGACCTGACAAAGCCTAGAAACAGGCGACCGCTGTCGCGACTGTCAAATGGGAGAACGCGTGATCATGACGCATGTAGTGATTACACTAGTGACAATGCCAATTTTCGCGGCAATGCTCCAAAGACGATGGATTGATTGATCACACTTTTCATCGACAGGCACCCTGCTAGCCTACTCACCATCATCAACACGAGGATCAGGGACGGGAAGGAGCAGACACCAATCCGAACCTAAGTAGGGCTTGTATTTGAAGTGATCTTAGGCAGTGGTGACTCAATCACTTGATCAGTTCAAATGACCTACTAGGAGCCTGGCTGAGACATGATGAGCCTTGACGTTGGAATACGGCGTTCTACTCCCGCCTTCAGTTGCCTTGGATTCTCTCTAGCACACCCAGAGCAGATAATGGCGTCCGCTGTCAAAAACAACATTGCCCAAAAGGATCAAGCTAGGACCTCCCGACACGACACGAGGTCGTGGCGGTGGCACGCGAGACTCATGGCAAGATGCGTTGTCAAATAGACGCGCAGGGAAACTGGAACGCGTATGTCTCAGTCGCGTTCGTGCCAGCTGGAGTGATCCATGCCAGCCTCTTCCTGCCGAGCCAGCTAGGCGGACGTGGCGCCTTTGTGACCCCGATCGGCCGCTTTGCTAACACTGCCGATGAGGACCCGAGCTCGCCGAGCAAGTCTATCTGTGCAGGCAACCTGGCAACCCAGCTGCTGTTTCTGGGTGGCTGCTGAACGAACGCCATGGTCGCACGAACTTGGCGGCAACTGCCCATGTGCGACAGCCAGCTCGTGGGACGCCAGGTAACGCCAGGCCTCCCGAGGCCGACACTAGACGTTGGTCTCGATATTGGAGGAGCTAGCCCAGGTGGTCGAAACCGCCGGGACATGCAGTAGGGCGAGTAGTCCCATCCGGCGCGCTGGAAACAAGCTCGATGTGCCGATGCTGTGGAAAGTATAACGTTGTGACTTATAAGTTAGTTTGGATGAGGATTAGGGCGGACGTAGCGTCACCCCGCAGACAGCGTGCAACCCAGATCGCGACCGCGCCTGTCCACATTAAATTTGAGTGGCCCGCCCCTTAGGCACGCTATGTTCGCGAATCGAAAGCGGCCAGATTAAGGTTATTCGCGCCCAGGAGTGGGCACGCGTCTTGGTTCGTCCGATGATTTGGAGACACGATGGGACCAAGGCGGTATAATATATTGTCTGAACGATATTATCTGTGCAAATGATATGTGGGTATGTCCAGTCAGAGGATTCATATTTTTCCAGACCATTTGGCTAACATTAGTAAGTGTCAGATTTTTCAACTGATATCCTGTCGAAACACTGGCGTGCCTCTGCAGATCTCGACGATATCCATTTGGAAGACAGCTAGGCAGCTAGCCGAACAAGCTGTCATCCGTCAATTGATGCCCCGCGTTGTGACATCTGGGACTCGTCACCATGACCTGCAAACTTCATCATCAAAAGATGAATATAAAGGTTTGCGGAGGATGCGGAAATTGCTTCATTCGACCTGTCTCAAGCGAGATTCTGTCGGAACTTGCTATACAATCTTGAATTAATCCCAGGGCGGGTCCTGTACAGGGTTGTTTCCTGTCGCCGAGGGGGCCCAATCAATTGACATGTGGGGCGATCGAATTTATCCGTCTGACACCAGGGAGAATCCCATGATTCCTTGGGATTCACAGTTCGAGCCCACTGAAGTGTGCTCGGCTGCGAGCAAGTCCAGACCGTTCGTCACACGGGTGGCGACAGCGGAGTTGTCGGGGAATGGACAGGCATATGTGTGCATGCTCGACAGCATGATCACACGCGTTTTGTAGCCACCTGTAATCACGAGGAGATGATCTTTCAAAGCTTGATGACAATCGAATCAAATCTGTTCGACCGGGGCCCAAGCGTTTCCCGAATCCTTCGTCGGGACATTTCCACGTGTTGACTCGGGAACAAAAGGCTGAAGCCTCCACCAGGCCGAACCACAATCAGACCGTCGTAGTGACTGATTAGATACCGGCTTCCTGTTTTCGAAACCGAGCACTGTGCGATGAGCACGTCGTTGATGGTTTCTACGTGCCGGATCGTCCACCCTGACACGGGCGAGGCTTCTGGAAATTGGGACATGCATTGGCCGGCCATCTTTCGTCTGATACCTGGCCAGCCAGCCAGCTTGTCCGATGAACCTTGTCGGCACCCACTTACAATGGAAAGTGGTTCACTGGCGTACGGGGATCCCCAGCCCGGCGT
The DNA here is from genome assembly GCA_013435955.1 of Diaporthe sp. HANT25. Taxonomy (NCBI): domain Eukaryota; kingdom Fungi; phylum Ascomycota; class Sordariomycetes; order Diaporthales; family Diaporthaceae; genus Diaporthe; species Diaporthe sp. HANT25. The sequence goes on along the minus strand of JACBFG010000017.1, from coordinate 717,167 downwards.
CCCACGTTTGTCGAGCCGTCACGGCTCCCAGCCGTCCGGCAGCAAACAACCTTCAAAGCCGTTCCGTGATCTTCGACGTTGGTTGCCCGCGTATAATCACTAGATCCATAGGCGCAGAGATGGCTGTCAGATGCCGCAAGCCAGCCGACCCGTCTGCCCGCGGAATCGTCCTATCGTTGTCAACTGCGAATAGGACGAGAGTGGCTTGCTTCTTGGCCAAAATCCCACACAATACTCTGGTTCTCAACGAGATCTGGGTGAAGTTGTCCAAGTACGGAGTCTGCCGATCACGTCAAACGGAGACTCTCGTAGCCGATTACCAGTCCTGCAGGTGACATGTGACGGGGTGGCCGTGACTGTTACGGTTTAGACTGCTTGACAGTTTTTTTTCTTTCTTCTTTTTTCCGATGCTCTTACTCTTGTTTAGTCCACAATGTGCGACATCCATTACCTGGGCTGTCTGAAGCACGGCCATTTCGGTCTGATTGGCTTTGGCAACAGGTTGGAAAGGGGCCAGAGGGGCAGACCCGTTGTGCAGGGCGTGCCCGCAAGCTTCTTCATGGCTCATGGCTACTGTGCTCCGCGCACGAAAAGAGTTACAGTGGCCCGCGTCGTCTACCCACGCGCGGCGCTTGTCTGGGTTGGGCAAGCGGATGGACTCAGGCACAGGCCCCTTATTGGCTCGCGGGCCAGAGCACTGCAACCCGACCTTGGGGCCCTTGCAGACGCACAGATGCAGATCTCAGGGGTTTGCATCTGTTTGAGGCAAGCAGAAGCAGCGAGCGCTTGTTCAGGACTGTGTCAACCGCCGTCGGCTCGGCGAACCTAATCGATTTGGTTCGCTGCCTGCGATTGCTCTTCGTGGCAGCAGGTTCATCGGGCTCGCACGGGATCCGTATAAGCCGTTCTGCTGTCCCGCACCCATCCGTACACTCAAAGAGGGCATCTGATAACGCGGTGCTGCAAGGGGGATCACAGTGCGATGGGGCACGATACACGGTCGCCCCCGAGACAGACAATCTCCCAAGCACCGACTTTGCAGTATGCTGATCTGGCGAGGACCTTGAAGTGGTGCCGGATTGCTTTGACTCGCCCGAGTTGTGAGACGACGCACAGGCTGAATCAGCTCACGGTTCATCGAGCACTGCGCTGTGAGGTAACTCGCCGTTCACCACCAAAGAGAAAAGCTGCTGGGCCTGGTCAGCCCTGTTGGAAAGGATGCTGGTGGGGGGTGGGGGCCCGACGCGGGTGCGCCAAGGGCAGTTTAGCCCAGCGCGCCGTGACGGTCTCGGCGCCAGTCGTCTGAAGCTTAATGAACGGCGGGCGGCAGACAAGAATTACAGACGGCCATGCAGTCAGGTCCGACAAAGGCAGCCGAGCCTCGCAAAAGCAGATGGGAGTAAGATCTCCCAGCCGCAGCATGCTGTCGATCACGCTCGACAGGTACAGCGAGAGAGTACATGGGCAGAGACGGCCGGCAGGATCTTGAGTGTGCTTTAGTGGCACCGCTAGTGCATATGCCGAAATGTGTATGCAGGTCTGTCCTGCAGGAACGCGGGTGTCCTGTCAGCTTGTCCAACTGATGAAGGGTTCGTTGGAGGAGAGCAGCTGCGGCTGCTTGCCTAGTCCAACGTCATCAACCCGTTCTCGTCCCATGTTTCAGGTAGGGGAGGGCCGTTCTTCTGGAAGGACGATGCAGGCGCGAGCTCTGGCTTTTTGGGACGAAACGAGACAGTGAAGGAGAGAGAGACGACGACATGGAGGGCCCGAGTTGGCAGGGACCAAAGGGACCAATGCAACGCCAGACCCACGCGAGCCGAGGGCCGCTCTGGAACAAACAGAGTTATGCTGCGTGTGGATCTGGCAGAGAGGTTAAGTTTCATCCAGAGTTTATGATAGTGGTGCGTGATATGGTGATCAATAAGTGATGGATGGGGCACGGCTTCGATGAAATGAAGATGTGTGGGCCGACTTCCTCTGTATGGACAGCACAGGACAGACAGACAGGACAGTACAGTACTGCACCTGTTGTGTGTACACAAAGTTTAAGCCCTGCGAGGGCTGCCAGGATTCGATCCCACTGCCGGCGCCCTCTCCTGCAGGTTCGGACTTCGCACGCTGCCACCCTGGTGCTTGCTTGCGTACGCTCATAGTGTAGTACCTGCTAGTTGCCCAGGTGGTATGGTACCGAGCACTACTATACCCGTCCGCCCGTCTCTAATACCATGATACCAGATCATAATAACTTGCTTCCTGCCCACGGCTACCTCCTACCTCCTGCCGTGGCTGGCTGGCTGCCCGGCCATAAACCCCTGCCCCTTGCCGCTCTGACACTCGAGTGGCCCCTTCCCCCCCCTACCAGGCACGCCAGGCAAGTGCAGTCCCCCTGCTCAGCCCCACAACGTTCCCCGAGCCACTCACGTCGACGTCTTCCTAAGTGGCAATCCAATGTCCGGTCGCGCCTGCATCTACTCATTTTTCGATTGTCAATCTCTCAGTCTCTGTGTCAATCTCTCCCCCCGGCCGCCGTGATTGTCTCTTCGTCTCCTTCGTCCCTTTTTCGTCAATGGATATTCTCCCCTGACCTCGTCCCTCTTTTTTTGTCCTTGTTCGTGCTGCCTTCGTGACACCACTGTGTGTGTGCGTTGTCCACTCTCGAACCCCAGCCTTCGTTTTCGTCCGTGCGACTTGTCGGTCCAGGTACTGCTTGCCGCTGCCATTCTCTCCCTCTTTCCAGCGCCCAACGACCAACGACCGTCACCAAGACCACCAAGAACCACATCAGACAAACTTCCTTGGTATTATTCGCCCTGTCGAACCGAGTCCCCGTTGACCTCGACTTGGTCCAGTCGCAATTCACTTCGCTCGCTCTCTTGACAAATTACAAACGCTCGTTCCCAATCTTCTCTTGCGGACCGGCGACTCCAGACGAAATTCACTTTCCGAATCAGAGCATCGGATCCGATCTTGTCACTGCACGGCAACCGAGACACCCTTTCTTATGCCCCACGACAATCCAGCCAACGACAGCCCGTCCTGAGCCCTCTCTGGCATGTGAGCGTTCCAGCCTGTGATCTCGCTCATCTCCATTCTTCGCGGCTGCGTCTGGCGTTCGACAACACGTCTTCTTCCTGTCGCCAGCCTGGTTCGCCGACGACCACCGGCCTCGACCTGCATCCCAACTGTGGGTGCCCACCATCACCATCTCGCCACCTTATCCTGCACCCATCAAACACCACCACCTTGAGACAATTACTGATCGGTATTCAGCCCTGCTGGACGGCAAGGGGCCACTGATCTTCACAACTTGTCGTCGTGTCCATATTTCTACCGCTGGGTTTTGCAAGGGTCCGCAGTCTGAAGACAGTTGCTTCTGTGCGCACCGTCCTGTCAAACCGGGTTCCCTCCTGTTCTTTTGAAACGCATCCGACACCGGCTACACACAAAGGTGAGCAAACACCCACAGCATACAATATCCCCACGTTTTAGCCTTAACCCCAGGCATTTCTTCCCGCCTTGCCTGGTTGGCAGGGAGGATAGGGCTTGCCAGTCTGGCTGTGTGGAACGAGAAGCTATGCGCCGGAATTGGGCAGTTTCTACTGGGCTTGGGCACCTTATACGGACAGCTACAACTTCAGCTCATTAATTTCGTCCGCCTCTCTTTTAAAAGTCAATCCACCCCTTTGCTGACGATCAATCTTGCAGCTGGCCATATCGCACGGTCACAGTTCGTCGGATTACGTACCTTGACCTTATCTTCGTCTGAAATCCAGTCCCATTTCCACTCCCCGAGAGACTAAGCGGCGACATTCCTTGATACTACCCTGCGATGCAAAGCTTGAATTGATGGGAGGAATTCTGTGAAGACGGTATCTTCGTCATTCGTTAGCCCGCAAGGCACCACCAGACCTCTCAGCCACTGCCGTTGACCGAGCAAGTCACCACATTCACGATGAACCGATTTAAGACCAAGAAGAGAGGCGCCAAGGATGACGCGGCATCCGCTCGCCCGTCCCTCGAGTCCGAGTCCTCATTCTCCCTATTTGGGCGGAAAAAGAAATCACATGAGCAGGAAGAGAAGAAGGAGATCGATCTGGCCACCGCCTTGCCATCCAGCGACGACTTTCGTACGAGTCTGTTGATGTCGGGACTCTCTGCTCGCTTCTCAATGCTCCGCGAACAGGATGACCCTAGCACCAAGATTGGCAAGGCCAGCGACGATAGTGTCTTGCTTCCCAAGCGTCACTCGAGGATGAATGACTTCAACTTTGGTATGGGAGGAGGTCTAGGTGATATTGCTGAGGTTGAATCTATCAAGGCACCACCTTTCTTGCGGACTGATTCCACCGCTTCTGAGGAGTCCGGCTCAGTGTTGACAAGGGCACGGCCCACGGAGGGTAATGTCATGTTCGGTGGGAGGCAAAAGATTTACAAGATTGCAGTCGGCTCCTCTTCCTCTAAGAACTTAGGTGACGGTATGAGTGGCCGAACCTTGTACGACAACGATGTCTCTATGTCTGCATTTCAGAAATGGAGGCAGGCTGCAAAGGAACAGGACCAAGAGAACGAGCCTCACGGTGAGGCTGTAGAGGAAGAGTCAAGACAGGTGGAAGACTCGTCATTCACAAGGGCGGAGTCACCACTGCCTCAGGGCTACAACAAGAAGCGTGAGACATCCTCGACGACTTCTTCGACTCCATCTGGTGGGCGCAACTCGACTGCTGCCACCTCCATAATCTCTCAACCCACCACGCTCCACTCCCAACAAACAACTGCAGCATCTTCAGCTACCTCCACACCTGCTCTAGAACGACATGTTACCCGCACAAGAAGGCTTTACGAACAGGGCCTGACACAGGATCTGCAAGAACAACAACACTCAGTCCTGTCGAGGGTCGACACCCTCACTCGCCGGCCTGCAGGAATACGGACTCCAGATCTGGGACAAAATTCGCCCTCCCCGACTATGCATTCATTTTCCGACCGATTTGGAGAGCGTCGGACCATCTTGTCCAAGGCTAGTGCCCCAAACTTGAGGTCCATGAGTCCACCAACTACCGGATCTTCGATTGGCACTTTGGACCTCAACACCAAAGCCACGAATGCCATTGACACGAAGACCTCCTTCCTGGCGTCACCACCGCTGAGCCCCCCGATCAGCGATTACAGCGCGAGTGACCAAACGAATCTTTCCATTCAACCCAAGGACCTTGGCAAGGCAACTGCCATGGGCGTATTTCAGAGACCATCCCAGCCATATGACGACTCCCGGTATGCGGAGAGACAGCTGCAATTGAAGCAAGGCCGAGAGACCCCGACACAGAGATCCCGAAAGGACTCGAGCACATCGTTTACCTACTCTCGGTCTCAGTCAGTAGCATCCAACCGACAGCAGGAGTCAGATGCGAAGGCCACTGTTCTATCAACCCAGGAGGAGGGCTTGGCTGAGGGTTCCCAGCAAAATGATCCACTCGAATCACCTATTTTGAACGATCTTGTCCATCAGCCGTCATTCTCACCACAAGTCAGGGTGCAACGACCAGCCGACCAAGATCATCCGGCTTTGCGAGGCTCGGCCATCCCAACACCACTCTCGGTTTCACAAGCACCGAATGACTCAAAATCGCCTCTCAACAATGATGTTGATCTGCTAAGCGTGAAGCCCAAGACATTCTTGCTAGGAGACTCGCCCACCTTGGGACCGAACTCAGGACTAGGCGGTTTGGTTAGGCAACACTTGCGGACTGAAAGTGACGTCTCGTCCATTTTCGGCGCTCAGGACAACCGGGAGTCTATGGCACCACCAAAGAACCCGTGGGAGGATCAAGACTGGACAACGTCTGGTGGACAAGACAGCGAGCGCAGCCTCCCTGTAGAGCCCAAGATTTCAGCCCAAAATGAGGAATTGCCTAAGTCCAATGATCAGGTGAAGGCAGACAGTCTCTCGGGATCGCCACACTCACCAGACGAGGAAGATGAATTCGCAAATCAGCTGGCGAATGCCCGGCGCCGCGTGAGAGAAAAGCTTACCTCCTTTGTTGAGACCGACAACACGCTGTCCTTGTCACCTCAGTCGCCGTCGGACTCAGCTCGGGACCTGCCTCCACCGTCGTCTCGTTCTAACCCGCTAGGCATCCTTCGGGGCAAGGGCAGTCGGGGCTCACTAATTGATCGAGGACGGGACACCACGACGAAGTCCAATAAAATGAATGGCACAGGTGCTGTGACGATGCCAACCCCTCCCAGCTCTGTCAAGATGGAGTTTGACGAGCACGACCGGAGGACGCCCATCGAGATCAAGGAACAACCTGAGGAAGAGAAAGAAGATGCGGAATTGAAGGAGGAAGCCAACGCCCATCCTGGCCTCCGTGCCTTCAGGCAGGCGCGACGTGACCTGCAGAAGCGCAAAGAACTCGAGGCTCTAGCGAGACACGCACCACAGAACGGCCTAGTCACGAGCTCACCTGCATCAGAGAAAGGCGCCCACGACCTGAGGCGGACACCTAGTAGGGAATTGCAGCCGTCTGGGTTCGGTCAGCAGCGCAAGGCCAGTGACGAGCACAGTGGAGCAATGTCACAACCTCATCCCCGTTCACAATCAAGAACAGCGAGAGATCGAAGCGGCTCTGAGGACAGCGTTGGCCAAAGTCGATCGCGAAGTAGGCCGACGCAGAGGTCTAGAGAGAACACGATTTCGAATGACGACCAGAAGCTCAATGCTGCGGCGCGCAGGCCCAAGCTTCGCTCACCCGGGCTGCCAGGTACTGATATCAGACGCTCGCCTCACATGCCCCCATTGAGATCCGCTACTGGCCCTCAGTCGGTTGTACCGGGCCCGTTCCTCGACAGGACCAATTCTGGAACTAATCTGAGAGCCCTCCCCCTCCGGACAGGTAACGAGCCCTTGTCCGCTGGCGCCTCGCCGCTTTCACCTCGCGGCGGGCCCTTTGAGCAATCTCGTGGTGCCTTCTCGTCCAGCGAGGCTAATGGATCAGCGCCTCCGACACCAACGTACCCACCCCCGCGAAGGCCTTCGGTCGCACACCCGAGCACGACAACGAGCACACTCAACGACTCAATGAAGAGAGTCATCAACAAGAGCGACATTTCGGAACCAACATTCATAATGTCAACAAGCCGAGTCCCAACCATGTCTGTTACGGACGCTCGTGAGGCCGAGGCCAGGTCCAGGAGCCAGTCTAGATCAAGGTCAGATAGCAATGCTGGCGGTGGCTCGCCGCCACCTCTACCGCCTGTCAACCCCCGGCGCAAACGCGAGAGCTCTCGGACGCGAACGATCATCAACGGGTTGATGGGTCGCAATAATATTGAAGCAGACGATGCTGCTCTCAGCATGAGCACCCCCCATTTACCTCTGGCCAGACCGCCAGTGGCCCCATTCGCGGACCCATCAGCCGAAGATAGGAAGAGCGCCTTCTCTCTCAGCGATGACGAGAAACCAGCAACTCGCAAATTGCTGAGGAAAGCCAGCTCTGAGATCAAGCTTGATGCTCGTGCCAGCGTTGCCCCACCTCAAGTTGCGATTGGACCGCCAGCTGGACGGGCCGTGATCACGTCCACTATGCGTGGCCCCGCGACCAACATGCCCGGTGGAATGTTTTAGGACGATTCGCTACGCTCTATTCACACAGCTATGTCTGTCAATCAAAAAGAGAAAAAAAATGAACGAGAGAAAATTAAGTGATACACGGTAGCAACCCGTGGTCCACAGATCAACAGTTGAACCTATTTCTACGGCAGGGCATGGCTGGCGTCGATCTTTGCTTTACATAAAAAGAGCCTTCGGGGCTGAGATACCTATTTGTATACTGCGTTATGGCACATCTGGGCCTTGATACTTCGTTTCCTTATTTTACTTAATGGAACACTAAGCGTGTTGGACCGGGGCCAAGTCAGTCGGGACACAGCGCAACGAGGAGCAGCGATGATATCTGGCATTTCGGATCGGTTTCAGCTCATATCATCGGCTCAAGGTAATGAGTGTCTTGGCCTTACAGGTGGGGCGAGACACTTGTGAGAAAGCGCATATCGATGCCACCACTTTATTCTTATTGCTTCGGACAGGCGGCCGAGGTGTCCGTCAAGCCGTGAACATGCTGCGAGGCGAAGACGGAGATAATTCTTATTTAGTAGTTGCTCAGCGCATGAATCAAAGTGTATTTGTGTACGTCGAGGTCATGTTGGCGTTGTGATCTAACTCTATTGGAGTAGTTATGATTGGTTTTTGGCCAAAACCTGGTAATAACTATAAGAAGGTGCCATGGTTCTTCGCTGAGGTCACGATTTTTAAGCACACACATTCCACTGCAGCACGACGCCTCACGACCGCCGGACCGGCCAGCCCTGCTGACCTGATCTCCCGAAAGGATGTTAGCCCTGTTTGACACCGCTGCTCTCTCCAATTCACAGCTCGTGGGGCAATCAGCTTCTGGTCCAAAGCTTACCTAAACTCGGGTCATTTGTCACGTCTCTGCTTCTCACTTGATATTAGTACGGGGTCTTCGAGGAGGCAGTCTAAGCCTATGAAAAGTCGGAGATTTGGCAAAGGTCCTGACTTCCTCCACGGCCAAGCGAGCCTCACATCCGATCGCACATCTCCCCCATGATGGCGGCAGCTGCGGCTTTCATACGTCCCTACAAGCCCTCAGACTTTGCCGCAGCCGCGCATATTGTGAGTAGCAGTCACAAAAAGATTACACAGGCATAAACTGACCACCATTCCCAACCAACCAAGTGCCGGGCGACCCTACCCCCCGGCCTGGCCGAGTCGGAACCGGCCGTCCGCCTCGCGCCGTACATCTGGACCCACCAGTACACGCTGCTCTCGCCCTCGACCTGCTTCGTGCTCGACGATGGCTCGGGCACCGCGGTGGGCTATGTCATCGGGTGCCCGGATGTGTTTGTGTTCGCGGAGGGGTACCAGCGGTACGTGGACGAGGTCCTCCTCAGGCCTGCTGCTGCTGCCGACGACGCCGACGCCCCGGCCGTGCCCGCGCCGCAGCAGCTCGGCCGCCTGGAGCCGTGGTCCATGCCGGATGGGGCCGTCAACGAGGAGTGCCTCAGGCAGCTGGCGCACAGCTCATGGTTCCTGCTCTTCGAGGGCGGGGAGGACAAGGCGGGGCTTGTGGAGGGGTATCGGGCGACGATGCATATCGACTTGCTTGAGGGGTGGCAGGGTCGGGGGTGGGGGCGGAAGATGATCGAGGTGTTTGTGGCGAGCGTGAGGGATGCTGTCCGCAGTAGTGGCAGTGGCGGGGGCGGGCTGGATTGCGGGAGGGGGGTGCATATTGGTGTGGCTTGGGAGAATAAGAAGGTTGTGCCATTCTATGAGAGGGTTGGGTTTAGGGTGTATGAGGCTGGTCGGAGAGAGGGTGGGACTATATGGATGGTGTTTGAGTTTGCTGATGAGGTCGATGGAGGTTGAGGATTGTTGTCTGTTACGTCTCTCTTTGGTGGCAGCGGGACTAAGTGGTCCAAGGGGTTGCCTGCAAGCCGTACATAGGTATCCACAAGTCATACCATTGTAATTATCTCTGAAGTGGCCTCTTCTGAGGCTTGTGTATATGTAGCACTCCTTGTAACCGGCGTATCGCGTTATTACCCTTCGCCCTTTGCAGTGAGCTTCTCGCTGTTTTGTTGCGAGACGTTGGACAGCTGTAACGTTATAATCTGTATGACAAGAAACAGACTAGAACAAAAATACTTGTTGGTAAAATTGGAGAATGGGTTGTCCAAGTAAAGTTCTTCTTTCGTTCACGTAGGTCTGGACGGTCGAAGAGCCAAGCAACTACTCATACGTCTATGCGTGAATAAGGTCCTGAAAGCAGAAAGATTTCAAGATAGTCAAAAGCCAATAATAACGATAAACTTATAATTGCCCCGTGAAACGTTGTTATCTCCTTGAGACAGACCTGTGCCACGCATTAGCGGTCTAAGTCTCCCCTATTTCTGTCCAGGGTCTTCTGTCCTTCCTCAGGTAGCTCAATTCTCAAATGTATCTGCCGTTACCTATTGTTGTACTCGGGGGCCTCCTGCCACTTTTGTGCCCACTTCCTCGAGAAGTGGAAAATTGACGAGGCTGGTCTTTACGAGATGATTGCCCATGTGTTACTTACCACCATCGTCGACAATAGACGTTCGACGGCCAGAAGTTGTTGTTGTTTGCTCTGTAGAGTGGCACATCTTTTAAACTCAGTCACACCAATCCCTCCGAACCACACGTAGCCAGCCACCGCTGGTGTCAGTCATACGGTCTGGTTCGATCGCAACGCGAGTGTGTTTGCCTCATAGCATGCATCTGTGATGTTTTTCATCTTCAATCACAACAATGTTTCAGGACATATAAGTATGATTGCTTCTGTCTAGTACAGTCCGTTGAAAGTCGTTTTATATTCTATACTAAAAGTCAACTGTAGCCGACAACAACTACGATATTCGAAAAAAGAAAAAGAAGAAAAGCACAAAATATCCACCACCTACCTCATCAACATGAGTGGTCCAACACAGATCTGCCCCGACTGCGGGCTGGTCCACAATGGCGAACACGTCTTTTGTCCATTCTTCAAGGGCGCGCCGATGCCACATGCATATAGGCCCAAGCCCGAGATGAAGCCGAGGCCACAGAAGCCAGAGCCTGAGAAGCAGGGCGAAGCGGATGAGAAGCCGACTCAGAACCATCGTCAGAGGAAGCCGAAGGAGTGGGAAATCGCAAATTGAGACGGGATCATCATGTCAGGGGGCTGGTTTAGGAAGGCAGAGATATTGTATCGTGTGTGTTGGTGAGACTGTGGTAGACGGCAGTTGGGCACATGGGTAACGATTAAGATCAAATTCTAAAACGAGTCGTAACAAGTGCCGTTGTGGTATTTTACTTTGTCCTAGTGTCTCGTTCTTTTACCCAGATTATTCATTTACGAACAGAGTCAGATTCAGTGTGAACAATAAAATGTGTGTACACGAGACTTCGGGAATGATTCGTACTGGCAGAAGCAGGCCCATGGAGGCGCGGGACACAAAATCGCATGAGTCGAGGGAAACAGAAACACGGGTGGCATATTGGAAGTTTACAGACGCTTTCCTCCGAGGGCCCAATAGGTGACTCGGTGGCATGGGATACACGGGAAGCCACAGCCCGGGATGGTCGATAATGTCACGCCGGGGCCAAGCCGGCGCTCGACGGCTGGGCACGGTGGGAAGGGCTCAGCCGTGCCGGGATAGAATACCCCGAAGTCTGCATTTGTGTGTCAACTGCCGCCGACACCAGAGGCGAGGCTGGCACTTTACGGAACGGATCGTCCCGTCATCTTGATGCCTCGGGTCGCCGCGAAGGGGTGGCGAGAGCAGTTCGCCCATTTGGTGGCCAAGGTTTTATCCAAAGCATGACGGGAAGGGATAGATTCACGGGGGACGGCCCGGATATTTGCTTGACGGCTCAGTGTTGCAGTAAGGACCTGCCGACGACGCATCGGGTTTTCTCGCCGCACAGGTATGTGTTTGCGGATTTCATTTTTATTTCCGCCGCCCCCTTGCACGGGCGGCCACGGTTGAAACGCGGCGAGTCGAAAGTGAACTCTATCGTGCCGCTCTGATGCAGGTACTCTGCAGCCGTAAAGTTTCCCAGGCTTGCGCGGCTGTCATGGTTCTCGTTGTACGTACGTCGGGATGGTAGAATTGAGGTCGGCTGAAGTCGGACGCAAGGCACGTTTCATGGCTCCAGACGGGTCCCGACTCCTTCTGCCGGGGGGCCGGGTGAGCGGAGTGAAGTTGACGCTTGCTTGGTAGTGTATCTCTGGGGAAGATCGACAATGGGGCAGTTTGTCAAGGACTTGTCAAGGACTGGGAAAGGTGATGTCAGATAGGGAATATCTCGGCTTGGGTTGTGGGCGAAGCGGCCGCGATAAGCCGCGATATCAAGACGAGACGAAACTTGGCAATGCAGCTGTGACAAGTCGGGACGGGCTGAGGGCAGCCTGACTGGCCATTGCAGCTTGCAGGATGCGTCCCAGTTCTCTGGTTCTCACCTGGGCATCCTTGGCGGTGGTTCGCGAGGCTCATGACCGTTACCCCTATTACCTACTACTTACCTACTACTGGCAGTAGGTTGCGAATGTCTTTTTGCCTGCGCGTCTTCTGCCCGCTCCCAGCCAGCCATCCAGCCATCCAGCCAGCATGAACAGGGCGACATGAACAGGGCGACAGGGCGACTCAAGCCGCGCTCACATGCCGTTCTCATCTCATAAAAGGCACGATCTATTACGGAACTCATTACTATAGTGCGTCCCGTCCAGAAACGGAAGGCGCCCCTTTCTTATTTGGGAGGGACGATAATTCCTCGGGTTGCGGCTGCCTTGGGATGAGGGTGGGTGGGGCCGCCGTCATCCCCCTGGTCAGTGCGGGGTTAGCATGTGTAAGTGACAATGCAGTGGGGCGGAGCACCCGACCTGTCCTCGTGTTTGATCCCGATTCATTATCGTGGGTGAGTTTCCGGCCGCACGAGGATGTTGCCTGTGATAAGGTCAAACATTGTCCAACTTTTCGCATCGAAATCGGGCCATGATATGGTGGAAAACCAGAAAAGAAAGCAGGACAAGATACAGAGAACTCATCGCGGGGGAGTGACGGAGGGACGGAGTCAGCAAGCAGATGGGTGGGTGTGTCTAAAAAATCTGGACTGCCCTGTGGGGAGAAATGCTTAGCCTTGGCCTTGGGGATTTCTGGGGAAAGAGCCAGGGCAAGGGGTTAGCCGCTAGCGGGTCCCCTGCTCGTGGTTCTGGGTGTGGGTGTGGTTCTCTCCTGCCGTGTAGCCCTCTCAACTCACTTCCTCCCGTCTCCACGATGCCCCTTCCAGATTGCAACCCCCAGAATTATGTCCGGGAACGGCAAGGCTCGGAAAGTCTTTCTGTGCAATCATGGGCCGTCCAAAGTCTCGAAATTCACAATCCCATCAGACGCAACTCGTGGGCTTCCGAGAGGACCCGCGTCGGATAAGTTCCGTATCTGGTGGCATTGCATTCCGCTGCATCTCAGCCCTGTTCAGGTTGTGCAAGCGAGTACGTAGCGGCTCTGATTGTGATACTGTTACACCGTCGCAGGTGCAGGTCTGTCCGTCCGTCTGTCTGTCTTGTCTGTCGTGTGTGTCTGACTGACTTTCTTCAGCAGATCTCCGTATCACCTCCCGTCTTCTGAGATCTGCCGGCTGATCAGGTGTGGCCGGTCTGGAAACTGTCATTGACAACAGGCAAGTAAAACTGCAAGTCCTTGCTTTCCTCAGCAAGTGGTACTGTAGTGCAGTCTAATTGTAGAAGTCAGCATCATCAGGGAAGGAAGGCCGCTCCTACCCGGCCCATTACATTCGCCATACTACCCTGTGCATGTCAATTACATATGGGCCATGTGGTGCGTATCTGAATTTAGAAGGCAACTGCGGCTCGTGGCCCCTGGTATTTGAGTGGCAAGGCGCCAATGGCAGCTGCTGAATTTGATTTGCTGCCGATCATCGATCAGGCCTGCATCGCGATGTCCCGATCGGAAACAACGTCGGCCCAGATTTCAACCCTGGGGGACCTGCCTCCGTATGTCTCCGTCTGCTTCCGTCTGCCTGCCTGTCGGGTGGACATGTAAGTGCTACGGTATACACACAACGTTTTGGTTGTGCCTGCAGGCAGTTGTAGTTGGAGTTGTGAGATTGGGCGCGCGAGGTCTTCTCCGAGGGCCAAGATTTCGCCCGTGTGCCCGCATGCCGGTGTGTGTGTGTGCCTGCGTGCCCGTTTCCCCATTTCTCCATTCCCTCGACCCGGCCAGACCGTTTCTCCCCCAGTCTCCAAAACTCTCACCAGCAACACGGCACACGACACACGACACGACACGACGACCACACTAGACCATCTCGACTCCCACTCCCACTCCCGTGAGCACCCACGTCCCCCAGCAGCACTCTACTGCCGCCTTCCTTGTCTGGGCCGCCCGCCCCTGACCCGTAACCAACGCCCGGGGCGACTAGAAATGACGAAGCAAGTCCGTCACGCCCCTCCCGAAGCTTGCAGGGGTGTCTGATTGTCTGCTCCGGCTGGTTTTCGTCAGACGGCAACCCAAACACCTCCCATCAACACCCTCAAGGCCTTCCTGGCCAGTGGAATGCTGTCGTCAAGCTTTAAAGGCTCCACCAGGCCAAATCCTATATATCCTCGGCTTCAGGCGCTATCCCATCGTGGACCCTCAGCTGGAATAACTCGGCCCCAGTTTCAACCCGGAACCGTGCTCGACTCGACCAAGATTGGACCCAACCCGCACCCAAGGTGGACTCGTCACTTTCACAAGCGTCTGAACTCGCAAGGAACCCTGTCACACCCAAAGCCTAGCCCCCCCTACTCTGATTTACCCATCTGCCAAATTCATACAAGTACCATGGCTCCCGCCCACGATCCTGTTGCCAGAACCAACTCTCCCTACACCGATCCCAAAGTCCAAGGTCCTCGAGCTCAGATTCTCTCCTCTGGTACTCAGTCAGATCTTCGCAAAAGTACGTCTACAAACTCGTTGTTCTTGTGTTCACCCTCCCGTGCCTTTGCTGGCGCTGACATCGTTTTATAGTGCTCGCCAACACCGTCAACAAAACCAGTCTCCACCCTAGTGGTGTGCAGTAAGTTATAATTCCTATGGTCCTCTGCTCAGAATGGACAGTCAAGTTGACCACAATTTCTTAATCCAGGGCTCACCGTGAACACACCGAACTTGGTACGGAACCAGCAGTCTTGCCAGTCTGCTCGGCGAGCGACGGATAGGAGGCGAGTGGGCTAACAATGACACAGAGGAGGAATTGCACGAGAAGGCACACATTGACTATGACCGCGTCGCAATTGTATGTTGGGAACAACTCCCGGGCGCAGAAATTCCCTGAGCCAGACGCTAACCAGCGTCACAGATTCCCAACCCTTCAGTTGCCGCTCTCTACGAGGATGCTCTCGTCTACGAGCCCGGCTCTGCCATTTCGTCTTCCGGTGCCCTGACTGCCTACTCTGGCAAGAAGACCGGTCGTTCACCTCTGGACAAGCGAATTGTGCAGGAGCCCGGCTCAGACAAGGACATCTGGTGGGGCCCAGTCAACAAGCCCATGAGCACAGACGTACGTTTTTCCTCTTGCGGGTTGTTTGCTCTATCTCCCTTTGTTTTTGGGGTCACCTCAACCACAGCGGCAGTTTTACTGCTTGGTCACACGACCGAGCTATAACTGTCCGTGACAAACCCCTGCCATTTGGTCACGAGTCTTGTGAAAGTGACGGCTGCTGCGAAACAGCAACGGAAATGACTGTCCGTTGGTGCACAAATCAATCAGACGTCATTGGCGATCACAGACTCCACAAGGCGTACCCTCTTTTTGCCCTTGAGTCGCTCAATTGTGGTCGCTGGAGGCAGAATGCTGCTGAATGCGACCTTGGAAGGGCGGCTCTGTCCCCACATGCCCCTCGTCACTGAGATCATCGGTGCTACCCCTCGGTCCAGTTCATGCACCCCGCTTATTCCACAGCCGAAACCCGTCTCCACTTCTGCATGGCGCTTCCTGTCTTTCCCGCCCTCATACCCGGACAGCCGGGAATATGGAATTGCGGACGAGACTAACACGTGATACAACCTCTAGGTCTGGAAAATCAACCGCGAGCGTGCCGTCGACTACCTCAACACCAGAAGCCGTATTTACGTCGTTGATGGTTTCGCAGGATGGGATGAGAAGTACAGGATCCGCGTGCGGGTCGTCTGTGCCCGCGCCTACCATGCTCTCTTCATGCGCAACATGCTCATCCGCCCTTCGCGTGAGGAGCTGGAGAACTTCCACCCCGACTACACAATCTACAATGCCGGATCCTTCCCAGCAAACCGATACACTGAGGGTATGACTTCGGGTACTTCCGTTGCCATCAACTTCGCTGAGAAGGAGATGGTCATTCTCGGCACCGAGTACGCCGGCGAGATGAAGAAGGGTATCTTCACCGTCCTCTTCTACGAGATGCCCATCAAGCACAACGTCCTTACGCTGCACTCGTCCGCCAACGAGGGCAAGAACGGCGACGTCACCCTCTTCTTCGGCCTTTCTGGTACTGGCAAGACAACTCTCTCTGCCGACCCCAACCGGGCCCTCATTGGTGACGACGAGCACTGCTGGAGCGAGAACGGTGTCTTCAACATCGAGGGCGGCTGCTACGCCAAGTGTATTGGATTGTCGGCGGAGAAGGAGCCCGACATCTTCGGTGCTATCAAGTTCGGCTCTGTTCTTGAGAACGTTGTCTTCGACCCAGAAACCAGACTGGTTGACTACGATGACTCTACCCTGACTGAGAACACTCGCTGCGCCTACCCTATCGAGTACATCGAGAACGCCAAGATCCCATGCCTGTCGCCAAGCCATCCCAGCAACATCATTCTACTTACCTGCGACGCACGTGGTGTTCTGCCACCAATTTCCAAGCTGAACAGGGACCAGATCATGTTCCACTTCATCTCCGGCTACACCTCCAAGATGGCCGGTACTGAGGATGGAGTCACCGAGCCACAAGCCACCTTCTCGTCCTGCTTTGCTCAGCCCTTCCTGGCCCTGCACCCCATGCGCTACGCCAAGATGCTGGCTGACAAGATCGAGCACCACAATGCCAACGCCTGGCTGCTCAACACCGGCTGGGTTGGAGCTGGTGCCCTCCAGGGTGGCAAGCGTTGCCCTCTGAAGTACACTCGTGCCATCCTGGACGCCATCCACTCTGGCGAGCTCGCCAAGGTTGAGTATGAGAACTACGACATCTTCAACCTCCAGGTGCCCAAGTCGTGCCCCAACGTCCCGTCTGAGCTGCTCAACCCAGCCAAGGCTTGGACCGCCGGTGGTAACAGCTTCACGGAGGAGGTCACCAAGCTGGGCAAGCTCTTCAACGAGAACTTCAAGAAGTACGAGTCTGAGGCCACCCCAGAGGTCATCAAGGCCGGACCCGTGGTCTAAAGCACGCCACCGACTGCTTTCACTGGTTTCTTCTGAACTTCGACATGTTCATATTTCTTGCTTCCTTTTTTTCTGTGTGGCAATGACGTTTCGAGCACGCGCACCCACTACAGCATATGGCTTTGGCTTTTTTGATTAGAACGAGCGAACACCTATCAGAGACCCGCAACGAGCACACGCGCTCCACGCGATAGGTCCAATGATACCACAACCGGGTTAAACATGGGATGAGTGTACAGTACACTACATTATTCCGAGGCCCAGCAACGAGCACACGCGCTCCGCGCACTGAGGCTGCATTACCGGCAGACAAGAATGCCAGTATGGTTTTGAGGATTGATAGCACCCGAGAGGGATCGGGAGCCAATACCTAAATAGCTAAGAATGAAAAGAGAATGAGAATGATCCGTATATCATGAGTGTACCCCCTCGTCTTGTGAAATATGAGCCTGCCTTCTCTAGTGATGAAACTGAGTATCCCCAATACGAAAGCATTTGCTGTGGTCCAAGCTGCTAAGCGTGCCGGATGAGTGTAGAACACCTGTCACTGGGCTCCAGAGATGTGGCAAGCGGCTGGGCAGGTCTCCCATTGGTGAGTGTCTGCAGATGTCAAGCAGGAGAAGCGTGCGCACTTCTAGTGCTTACTCACATAGCCTTGTGCATGCGCAAAAATGGTGTGTAACATCATTGGAAAGTTTGCCGGTTGTGTTGCCAGCTCTTGGTTGGAAACACCTAACAATCTTTGCGGAAACATTGTGAGGAACAGGTGCCTGTCGAGTTCAGCATCGGGAGCTGGCGTTACTCCCGTGGGTTCCTCACAACTGATCATGATGCAAGGCCCTCTAAGCAGCGAAACGTCGTTGTCTATTCTCGACGCGGCTCTAACAATTATATTATGAAAACCCCTTCTCCTCATGCGTATACCCCTGACCACCATCACCCCTCCCACCAGCCAGGCGTCTCATCCCCGACGAGTCTTCCTGGTACATATAATCCAGTTGAGGTCCGCCACGGGCGGCAGGTGGCACTCCCTCCCGCTGCGCAGCTCCCACTGCGCCAGCTCCTTCTCGTCGACGCCGCACGTGCGCATCAGCGCCTCGACCTCGTCCGGGGTCCGGGTGCGCAGCGACGAGACCAGGCCGTCGAAGACGAGAACAAAGGGCAGCACGGGGAGCGCGTAGCACCAGAAGAGCGTGGCGGGGCTGCGCCAGCGCCAGGCGTGGATGGGAGCCGTGAGCATCACGCCGACGCCCAGCAGGCAGCAGGCCAGGAAGGCGCGCAGGGAGCGGTCCTGCAGCTCGAAGATGGCGAAGCCGTCGGACGTCCGCAGGGTGTTGGCCAGGATGCGCCGGGCGAGGGCGTCGTCGAAGTGGTGGAAGGCGAGGTTGAAGAGGCGGAACTGCTTCTTCTTGTCGATCTGGAGCGTGTTGGTGGTGTTGAGGTGGTTGGTCAGGAGGTCCGCTGGGGCGTCGGACGCGTCCACCGAGTCCGGGGAGAAGTGGACGTTTGGGGAGCGGGAGGCGGCCTCGGTCCAGTTCTCGATGTGCGGGTGCAGGTCCGTCAGGACGAACTGGACCGGGTCCTTTGGCCGGGATCCGGAGGTGGCCTGCTGCTTGATGTCCCTGTTGATGTGCCTCTCGATGCTTGGCGTGGGCCCGCCGCCGCCGGCGCAGAAGTCGATGAAGACGTGGTCCGAGAGCCTGTCGCCCAGGTGGGCCTCTAGGAGGCGGGAGACTATGCGTGCTGGTGAGACGGGCTGGATGTAGGGGATCTTGGAGTTCCAAGTCTCAGTGAGTGCGGCTTGGACCTTGCCGCGGAACCAGGGAGGGAACCTGGGGATGTTCGTCAGCAGGGAGAGCAGGAGTGAGGTGAGTGAGGGAGGTTCGGAGAATCTACCATGGTTGGTCATCGATCTCGAAGAGATGCAGTCGTGGGACCCAGGGTGCCATGATGGTGAGAACACAGGTACTGTGTTACTGCTACGCTATGTGACTCGTCTGGTGGTTGTCTCGCCCTTGCGCTCTTTCTTGCTCTTACTGAGGTTATTGTCAGGAGCTCAAGCTATGACGGGATTGACTTTGATAGACTCGAAAAAGCGAGGAAGATATGCACTTTGAAAAAGCGCTCCTGAGGATGAAATGTTGAGAGGTGACGAGGATATTTTGTTGTGCCTCGGGAGGATGCAGAGTACGTACCCCAATGGCTTCCCAATAACCAACGCTCTCCTCTTGCATATGATCTGTTAACCTCTCTGAAGGTGCTGTGCAAGCTTGTCTCAAGACTTACAGGGGGGCGGGCAAGGAGAGTCGCAGCTGCGCAGGGGCCGCCCAATCGGCACCGTTCCAAAACGCCGCAGGACAAATCCCAAGCAGCTGGAGTGGACGGCCCGCCCTCACTGATTGCTACAGTTGCACCAGGGTCAGCACTCAATTGCAACTGGCAGACATCAAGTCAGTTCCATGCCCACCCTGCCCACACCCACCTGCATCGTAGCCGAAGTATTGTGTTACAGACACATCATGACGTCTCGCCTCTCCATGAGCTGATCTGCACCACACTGCACTTTGCACTTGCATTGCACTCACCCAACTAATAACCTGGGGATGGGCTCAATCTCACCGAGTATCGCATCGTGACAATGTCGTTCCTCACTTGGGCCGTCGGATTTGCTGTGGTCGCTCTGATCCTGCGCTCCGTCCTCAGCAAGAGTGGCATCACGAGAGGTGGAGCTCCATTGAAGTAAGACGGGCTGATTCCATCCTCACCACCCCCTCCTTCCTCTTTCCCGTTTGTTTCTGTGTAATTTGTCGTCCTTGCTGACAATCCCAACCGCAGAAAACCTCCCAACACATTGCCCCTGGTCGGCAACGGGATCCTGTTCCTGCAGGCCCGGCAGAAGCTCTTCTCGTGGTTCGTCAAGTGCGAGCGCATCTTTGGCCACGAGACCTTCGAGCTTTACGTACCCAGCCTACCGCCGGGCGTGGTCATCAACGATCCCGCCAACCTGGATTATGTCTTCAAGAATGAGGCCATCTTCTCCAAAGGGGATTTTGTCAAGAAACCCCTGTGGGACCTTTTCGGTTAGTACATGAACTGCTGATGAGCTGACGGGCCGGAGTTCTCGGGCGTTGGGTCCCCCTTGTCGGACCCGAGATTACGCCACGGGCATCGCTCCGGTCTCCGTCTCCGTCCCTTGCGCGCCGGCCTTTGCGGCTTGAGGAACAAACCACCACTGACCGTGTATGTGCCCCATATCAACAGGCCACGGCATCATCAATTCAGATGGCGAGCTATGGAAGGTCCAGCGCAAGGCCGGCCTGGCCTTCCTCAACACCAAGAACCTGCAGGTCCTGACTGATGTCGCCCTGCCCCAGTATCTGGCCCAGGGTGTCGACTTCCTCAAGTCGAGGTCTCGGGATGTGCGGGAGGCAGACTTGCAGTCTGTCTTCCACGAGATCACCACCCAGCTGATGGGCAAGCTGGCCTACAACGTATGCTACCACCCAACCGTGCCACGGCCGAGGCTGATTGTTTGGGTAGATGGAAATGCATGCCGACGACGACTTTACCCTCGCTTTTGACTACGCCTCGGGAGCGACGGCAGAGAGGGTGCAGAACCCGCTCTGGCGGGTCGCGGAGGTCTTCTTCGGTGCGAGACTCCGCAAGTCGATTGCCATTGTGAAGACGTACGGCAAGCAGATCGTCGATACTGCCATGCAAAACCGCGATCGGGGTGTGAAGGACTTCGCCAGCTCCTCTCAAACCCCAGAGACTGATGAGAAACTCGATAAAATTTCTGGAAGTTTGATACAGTCGCTGCTTGATTCCATAGGCGACCGACAAATGGTCGCAGATGCCGCACTCAACTATCTCTCCGCAGGTAGCTTGCCTCCCCTCCCGGACTCCGAGCCCAATCCGATACTAACTTCTCCCGTTAGGTCGGGACACAACCGCGCAGGCCTTGACGTGGACGTTCCACCTATTAATGCACCACCGGTACACCCTAGCCAAGATCCGCCAGGAGGTCCAGCAGGCCCTCGATAGCCAACCCGCGGCCGCGCAGCATGGCGACGCCTCCACTATTACGCCCACTGTCCTCCCGGTAGATCCGGCCCTGTTCACGCCGGCGTCAATGCCCTACACCCTCGCCATCTTCAACGAGGCACTGCGGCTGTACCCGCCCATCCCCTTCGAGATCAAGCAGGCCATGTCGCCCACGACCCTGCCCGACGGGACGTTCCTCCCGCAGGGCTCCGTCGTGGTCTGGTGCCCCTGGGCCATGAACCGCTCCAGGCTGACCTGGGGCGACGATGCGGACGAGTTCCGGCCCGAGCGGTGGCTGGTGGCCGCCGACATCGAGGAGAAGGGCGCGGGCCTGCCGCCGCTGAAGATGGCGGTGATGCAGAAGAGCGCGAGCGAGTTCCCTGTCTTCAACGGCGGGCCGCGCTTGTGCCTGGGTAAGAAGATGGCCGAGCTTATCGCCGTGCAGGTCATTGCCACCGTGGCGTGGACTTTTGAGTTTGTCCCAGCCTACGAGGGCCGCGAGAGGGCGAGCAAGAGCAGCCTGACGCTGCCGATGGAGGGAGGCCTGCCTGTGTTTGTCAAGGTGAGGTCTCGGGGCGGGCGGGACGGAGACGATGGTCTTGTGTCATGATCCACTCTGTTTTCCTCAAGTGGTCTACTTGGATCACATATAATTTGTGAGTATGCAGCCATTCATATGAGAGTGAACTGAATGTATTAGCGTGTGATCATTCTGAGTGCCTACGTAGGCAAATGAGTACATCTTTCTCTATTTATCCCATGTACAGAGTATCCAGCCACTTTTCGCAGTTCGTCCCTTTCTGCCCAACTCATAATCATTTAAAGACTTTTTTGCTATGCAGACGTGACCGCATGATGCATCAATCAAATTCTATGGGACATCAACCGTAGTCCGTGCAAAATCCCGATACGCAATTACCCAACACCAAGCATTAGCTTATATATACCAACCGTAATTGGTCTGGAGGGAAGGCTCTGTAGCCGAGCTGTCCCGGTCCAGGAGGAAAGAATCAGATGAGGATGACAGAAGCACACAAGGGGGATGAGAGGTAGTGCGACTACCGCTTGTTGTAGTTGAGGAAACGACCCTATCAGGAAAAGCAAAACGTCAGCCAATCAGCGTTTCCCCACTTAAGTCTCGGGCTCACGGGAGGAGCCCGAGGGAGCCTCGGGGCACAACAACTTACCGCCAAAAACAGAATGATCAGGTTGCTCCCGACGAACGCGAGATAAATACCGAGCTCCCTCCAGCGGTTGTCAAAGGTCATGCCCAGGGGCTCGTAGAACTGGTCGCCGACCTTGTAGGCGCAGTACCCGCACTCGCTGGTGTCGTTGTTCACGATATAACCGGGCCCGCCGCCCGCGAAGTACGGCTCCATGTACTGGCCGCAGGTCTGGCCGTCGGGCGCGGTGAAGCGGTTGAGCTCGACGTCGGTGCAGCGGACCTCGAGGCCGTGCAGGGCGGTGGTGACCATGCCGCTGATGAGGCGGGTGAAGGGGTCGAGCTCGTACAGCCAGGCGCGCCAGAAGCCGGGCATCTGGGGCTTGGGGATGGTGACGCCGCAGAAGAGGGCGAAGGTGATGATGATGAAGGGGTCGAACTGCGACGAGATGAACATGGAGGGGGTCAGCGCCGCCAGGCCCTGGCCGAGCGTCACGGCGAAGAGCTCCGTGATGAGCACCATGAAGAACTGGTAGCCCGCGCGCGAGGACTCGGTCTGCAGGCCCGGCATGTAGTACAAGGGAAGGAAGGTGGCCACCGCGCAGAGCACCGAGTACGGCATCTCGGCCAGCACGATCGAGGTCGTGAAGGTGAAGGCCGAGTACATCTTGGACGACTGCTCGCGGAAGAAGATGGACCGCTGGAAGTGGTACATGCCCTCGACCTGCGACATGATCAGACCGGGCAGCACCGTCACCTGGAACATGACGAAGACCTTGTTCTGCAGCGACGAGCGGGAGTCGTCCAGGTTCAGGAAGGTCAGCCCCGTGAGCAGCGCGATGATGACGTGGTTGAAGAGGCGGGTGAAGAGGTAGTTTGGCGACCGCCAGTACGACAGGCTGGTGCGCTTGATGACCACCTGGAGCTGGTGCGACAGCGTCGACGCGTACTCCTTCTGCAGCGACAGGTCGACCTGCTCGCCGGCGGCCTTGCGGGACTCCTTGAGCTGCGAGATGTGGTCCTTGACGTTGGCCAGCTCGCTGCTGTCCTCCCAGATGTCGGCCCAGTCCTTGTCGCCAATCCGGGGCGACGATCCAGCTCCTATCGCATCCAGCATGAACTCGGCGACGTTGTCGGTCTCTCCAGCGACGGCACCGTGGCGCGCAAGGTACTCGCGGAGGACGTGGGCGTCCTTGCCGATGTCTCCAAAGTAGATACAGCGGCCACCGGACTTCAGGAGCAGCAAGCGGTCGAAGTTCTCGAACAGAGCGGCGTTGGGCTGGTGGATAGTGCAGAGAATGGCCTGACCGGCGCGGGCAAGCTTCTGGAGGAAACGAACGATGTTGTACGCGCTCTGGCTGTCCAGACCGGAGGTGGGCTCGTCAAGGAAGAGCAGAAGCTGGGGCTTGGCCGCGAGCTCGACTCCGATCGTCACACGCTTACGCTGCTCGACCGTCAAGCCGGCCTCGGGAGACCCAATGATGGCGTCTGCGATGCCCTCCATTTCCAGCAGGGCAATGACTTCCTCGACGTACTTGTACTTCTCCTCCCGGGGAGTCTCCATGGGCTGACGCAGATCGGCCGAGAAACGAAGTGCCTCTCGGACAGTCTGGGACGGGTCGTGCATATCAAGTTGTTCGGCGTAACTGGTGGATCTCTGGAACTCCTTGCCAGGCTTCGCGCCGTCGACCAGGATATCGCCCCCGATGACACCGATGTTCTTGCGCCCGGCGAGCACGTCCAGTAGAGTTGTCTTTCCGGCGCCTGATGCTCCCATCAAAGCCGTCAGCTCACCAGGTTTGACGTAACCAAATACGTTGTTCAGGAGTCGTCGCGTGCCACCGGGAACGGGGACATCGTAGACAAGGTTCTCCCAAGTAAGAACGCTCTTGGAGTCGATCTTCATGTCGTCGCCGCCAGCATCGACCTCGGCCTTGTTCTTCTGCCGCTCCTCCAGCTTCTTGGCCAGGGTTTCGTTCAGGGCCTTCCTCTCGGCGTTGGGCTTCTGGAAGATCCTGAAGGTGTTGCCGCCCATTCCAAACTTGACAAGCTCACCCAGAAGGACGTTGAGGAAGAGGAAGGCAACGATCAAGGCCATGATGATACCAAAGTTTCTCCACAGGTCCTCTGGGCGGTATGAGAACCCTTCGGTGATGTAGTCACTCCCAGAGACCTGATCGGTGCCTGGTCGGGACCCGGCCAGGGTACAGACCTGGTGGTTGATGTCGGTGTAGCCTGGGCCAGATGGAATGAGCTGCGCGCCCGAGCATGTCATTGTGATCCTGCTGAACTCGTTCTCCATCATGGCACTGAAGGCCAGACCTAGCGCATTGATCCAGTAGATCCACCGCAGCCAGACCTTCTCAGCCTGGTACTGGATCATATAGCCTGCGGTTGTCACGAAGAAAGTGATGATGACGACTGCGAATTTAATGGCGTAGTCGAAGTCGGGACTGATGCAGCCGAGGATTCGGAAGAACAACGTCATGGCGATGTTTCCAGCCAGGATCATGAGGTAGAACGTGAAGAAGGCGCCGGCGCTCCGGGAGAGATTCGTCATGAAGTATACGATGATCGAGAAGACGAGAATCTGCGAGGCGGCAAAAGCTTGATCGACAATGATCTGTGCTATCCATAGGGCCGAGGGCCGATGGAAGGCATATGCTTTGTGCTTGTTGACAACAGCTCGGCCCGTCATGACACCGCCGAGCTCCGAGAAGGCCTGGAAAGCGTTGAACAGGAGCGCGACGAACATGAGACCACCCTTGCTGAAGGCACTGGCTGACGTCTGGCCGAGGTTAAGGTACAGGGTTCCGAGGACGATGGCGATGATGATACTCCTCAGCCATCCGAGAATGAGCGCGAGCCGATCCTGCATCTTGAGGACAAACTGCCGCTTCATCAGAGCCCAGACTTGCAGGTGGAAACCAACGGCGTAGACAGACTTCTTCGCGCCGGTCCGTTTGCTCTCCTGCACTGCTATCCTGAAGTCGTCGTGTTGCTGCTGGGCCTCCTTGAGTTGCTCCTTGTACTTCCCCATCTCCTTGTCCAGGTCTTTCGATATTTGTGAGTCCTTGAACGCCTTGGCTAGGGACTCGGGGTCGTGCGGTGCGTTCTCCTCAGAGTATCCCTCCGCGTACTGGCGTTCGAACTCATCCGTGCAACCCGTCACATAATCCGGCGTCGTCTGTCGTGGGCGAGGGGCAAAGCCGAGGCCTTCGAAGTAGGCTCTCGCTGTGCTGGCGGGGCCAAAGTATACCTGTTTTCCACCGTCGATAACGAGCACCTTGTCAAACTCCTTGTATATGTTCTCAGAGGCCTGGTAAAGCGAGACGAAAGTTGTTGTCCGGTACAGGTCTGTCTGGATCCTGAGGGACTTGACAAAGTCCAGCGCTGTCGACGCATCCAAGCCACGGGTCGAGTTGTCCCAGGACAGAATGCAAGCATTTGTGATCAACATCTCCGCAATGGACACACGCTTGCGCTCACCTCCAGAAACACCTCGGATGAAGTGGCCACCAACAATGGTGTTGCGCGTGTGCTCAATGTTGAACATCTTGAGCAGCATGTCGATGACTGACTTCTTGTACTGGTTCTTTGTCAGACCAGCTGGGAGCTTCTTGGGGGTCTTGGTGTCCAGTGCGAACCCGAGGGTCTGCTCCACGGTGAGGGTCGGGTGGTGCAGGTCGTCCTCGGCGTTGTAGACGGCCTCCCCTCGGTACTGCTTGAAATCCCTGGCGTCGTACGGTCCATAGAGAACCTCACCGGAGATGCTCGTGTATCCGTACCGTTGGTTCGCAATGGTCTTCAAGAAAGTCGTACATCCAGAGCCGGGCCTACCGAGGACCAAAATCATCTCTCCCGGTTGGCAGACGCCACGGAAATTGTCCAGGAGGGTGGCCTCGGTGCCCTTCTTGCCGAGCCCGAGAAGGTTCTTGAAGGGAGAAATGACGTCGAAAAAGTCGATAAATGCGTCTGGGAAGGTTTTGACGTAGTTGGAGAAGCCACCCATTCCCTTGACGGTGAATTGGTCCCAGTACACGCCGATGTGCTTGGGACGGATGCCGGCCTGCTGCTCGGCGTCCAGGCCCGTTCTCAGGGCCCCTTCCAGGTCGAACTGCTCATCGTCGGACAGTGTGGTCGATGTTCCGCCGGACTCGGCTATGTCGACGGCCTCGTGGGTTTTCTCCTGCTTGATGTCATGCTTGCTGCCCCTGCGGCTTGCCTCACGGCTTGCCCTGGATGCCCTCGAGAGACTGGAAATCTCACGACGCAGCTGCTGGAAGTCATCCCGGGCCTGTTCGACTGAGACGCCGGACTTGGTCCTGGTCAGGCCCAGAGGGTTATTGCGACGGGCCTCCTCCCGCTCATCCTCAGGATCGCGGGTTGTGTCGCTGTCGGTTGACGTCCTTCGTGGTGGCTCCTCGATCTCGCGATGTGCCAGAAACTCGGAGTGCTCCTGGTCCCGAGCGTCGAGCGCGGCCTTCTCCACATCCGGGTCCATGCTTTCTTTTTGACTCCAGCAAAGAAAAGTAAACACAAGTGCTCCTGCCAAGCGATCTGGGCGCGACTATGAGAGATCGCGCAGAAGGTTTCGCGGGGCAGGGCCAAGGTTGAGCCTGGAGATCCCGATGCAACGCGACTTGCTCGGTTGGGAGATGGTTGAAAGCCAGACAAAAATATTGAGGCTTTGAAGTCTTGATATCGATATTTGATATGGGATTACAAATGGGCAGGGAGGGACGGTCTAAGCCTGGAAAGGGTTCTGGGGCTGGACTGGGTCTCGGTCAAAAGTAGGTGTAGTGTGCGGGCCTCTGGAAATTAGAGACTGAAAGCGGGACCCGTCCAGTCCTGAAGGAATGATGAGAGAGGGCACGTAAGTGAGGGAAAAAAAGGGGGGCATCGAAGGTCAAAGAGGCAAATGTTTTGTAGACTATGAAACACAGCTCTCTCTCCCTCCCTCTCTCTTCTCTTCCACGATGGCAGGCTGGGTGCCGGGAAAGCCTTCTCGCGTGAAGTGAGTCGAT
Organism: Diaporthe sp. HANT25; assembly: GCA_013435955.1. NCBI lineage: Eukaryota > Fungi > Ascomycota > Sordariomycetes > Diaporthales > Diaporthaceae > Diaporthe > Diaporthe sp. HANT25. The sequence continues at coordinate 689,935 of JACBFG010000017.1, read as the reverse complement.
GCCAGCCCCCCGGGAAGAGGATCAGGAGGTGACAACAAAGTTTATCAAGCAGCAGGGCTACGAAAGGCAAAGCGGCTCAGATAGATAGATGGGATGGGATGGACAAGATACATGTATGTACACATAGATCGAACCTAGGGTCGGCAGTCCGAGGATCGGCTCGGTAGCTGGGCCGGGACAACACGCCCTAGAATTATAAATCAGCTTTCTGGAACAGCGCCAGTGGACGATTTTGAGTTTTTGTTTCCTCCCACTTGCATGCCCTGCCCGCCTGGATTAGTCGTTTCAACGGTTCCAAGTGCCCAAGTCCCAAGTCCAAGGGCCCTCCTCGGGAGCTTGGGGGGTCGGGGGGAAGCTAGGAGCAGGGCCCAAAGCGTTGCCATGGGATGGGGCGACTGGGGCACAACACATGGGACCACACTAAAGGGGCATGGGGTTTGAGCCGGACCACAAACCACCTGGCGGAAAGCCGCACACCATGTGCTATACACCTCCACAGGGATAATAAACGTTAAATGCCCACGTACTGTCACATTAGCCCCACAAATATGAGGTACGTAACTAATCTCGAAGAGTGTGTTTGAGTTGAGGTAACTGATGCTATTCCTAAAAGGTTAAGCGATTTGCCAAGGTCCCTTTGCCACAGAAATTGCTAGAACAGTGACCGTATTAGTAAATGTGGGTCTGATGGGTCACGACTTGAGAATTTAACGTTTATTATCCCTGTGGAGGTGTAGACTGCGAGCCATGCAGGAAGCATGGTACCCATACCCCCACATCGGCCCTGCCCTCGATCTGGCTGCTCGAATTGACTTCGTCCCCCTTCCACCCCTACTGTGTACATACATGCGTGATATCCCATACGGTCACAGGCGGACACCGCTTCCCTTGTGGCGTAGACTAGACACAATTGCAAGGGGCATTGCTTTCTTCTGCTGGCACAGTACACTATTTGTTGTTCACTCTACTTCCCAAGAAACCAAGAAGGGAGATGCCGCACACTAGCTGGGCAAGAAAATAGCGGAGATACGGAATTACACCGTGCTCAAAACACCATGCCTAACTTGCGCAGACGTGGACGTGAGCGATGAACAAGGGCAAGGACACGATGCCAAGGATTACCCCGGCGTGACTCACGGCGACCTCACACGAACGCACACGCTGCTGTGATGTTCCGTATGAGCCATCGTGAGCCACCTTGACCGAAAAAAAAGACGTTCCAACTACTCATGAAAGCGTTACCCACTCGACCCTGACCCGCCTGTAAGTCGCAAACCCAAAATGTACCTGCTACGCACGCTACGGTATAGTGAGGATACTATACTAGGACAACAAAGACCGAAAAGCTACTCCGCAGGATACCGCATCTCGGCCCCATCCCAGGAGATGGCCGGTGGGTCTGTCAGAGATCGACAGAAGTTTCGCGCGTCTCGGTGAGCAATCATGCCGGCCCAGCACTCCAGCCGGTAAGTTACTAGTCCCCGAGACGACCTACCCTGCCGCCCTGCTCCAATTGGGCTTGTCACTGCCATCACTTGCCTTTGGGGGGGTTGCCCTTCTTGAGCTTGTGCGCGCCTTTCTTTCTAAGTCGCACTGCACTAGGACAACCACAGGCGTGTCAGTGAAACTCTAATAGGACGGCAGGGCTAGAATCGACTTGCTCTGCTCGTCTCTCGAGAGGTGGTGATGCGCTGCTGCATTGCCAGCTCAGTTGCATTGAATATTGACTAGGCGACAGTCCTGGGCTAGGAAGCATACATAGTTTAGGCCTTGTGCTACGATGCCGGTATCCTATCATGGCTTCAACCAAGCCCGGATTTAGGACTCTTGTTCGGACGTAACATCAAGACAGGGCTCGAGCTTGTGGTTCGTCTTGTTGGAAACTCGAGATCGACGTGGGTCCAGATATTCCACTCTATCTGATCGTTCCGAAGAGGAAGAGGGAGGCTCTCTCACACAGTGCTCCGAATGTGTCCAACTACATACCACTAGTAGACCTCTGGGCATCGTATCCTGCCCCCAGAATTGCCCGTCCTGTCACACCCTCGGCACGGCCGTTGGAACGCGCCTGTCCTGTCCTGTCCAAACTCGCCACCAACAGCAAACGACCGGATCCAACTGCGGCCCCACACTGACACAGTCGTCCCGTCGGCGGCACGTTCTCCTGACTCAGTGAGACAGTGAGACGGATGTTGCCTCCCAGCCGATGATTACCCGCAACCAAAAAAAATCCCCTAGGTCTCAAGTTGCAGCAGTGC
>JACBFG010000017.1:622752-687083 GCA_013435955.1 Diaporthe sp. HANT25 | reverse complement strand
CTTAATCGGCGCCGAAAGGGGGGGGGGGGTTCCTGGCATAAGCGGCGCACCCCGATGACCTGCCTCCTCCGCCTGACTCTCACAAAGGGGTCGGCCCTTAGATGTGGATAATAACGTAGACAGGTTCGGATGATTAATTTTTTGACTTCGAGTCAAGATGCAAGATTTCTATTTCGAGGTACAATGTAGAGTTTTGTTGTAGTACATCATCAAAACTTCCTGTATGTTCAAGGTGTGTCAATATAGAGACCAAATAGGTTCGACCTCCAGAGCCTACGTAACCATTATCATCATCTCTTTCTCTTTCTCCATGCCCAGGAGAGAGACCGACGCAGTCAACGCGTACACCATAAACCGTAAGCAGTAATCCATACAAAGAGCCGCAAACCGTAATCATGCCGGTCTGCCTAGGTATGGATTGTGTGTAAGCGCAGGTGCCACCCGCTGGTACATGAGATCCATCCCGGCCTGCACTACAGACACTGTAACTCTGCCGGAGGTAAGCAATGCAATGTCATGCTATGCTATGCGGCTCCTTCTCTGTGCATTGGTGCATGAGATGACGTTTCCAGCTCTCGGGAGGATGGGCGGTATTGTAACAGTGGCATCCTACGCTCGTTGTGTATTGGGCTATGCGCATTCAAAGGTCGCCTCTGTGTGGTTGTAGAAGTACCAAGGCTCTTACGACTGACTTCGGCCTGGCAGGCGTGCAAAGAAAAGCACAGCAATAGGAGAGACCAAAGTTGACGGGGGACACCGGCAAGAGTACAGATACTCAGCGAGACGCTTGCTGTTCGAGCCCGACGTGTGGTCATGGATGTGAAGACAGTGACCAGCGGACACAGTGTGTCGCCGGTCCAACACAAGAACTACCTAGGAAGAGATGCCAGCACGGAAAACATATTAGTCTATTCATGCAACGATATCCTGCTCCAATACCACCTCTCAACCGGCTAATAAAAAGGCGCCGGCGGCAGTTGACCATGGGGCAGCAGCAGCACTGGAGGCGGACGAGGGAGAGAGAAAAGAAGAGGTTGTGGATTGTACCATCTGCTGCTTGCTGATGCTACAAGAACCGTCGTTCAAGTGGCCGCGGGACTGCGGCCACCGCCACCCCCGGCCCACACAAACGTATATGTCAAAATCTCATGATGTGAAGGGGAAGAAACAACGCCGACCGCATGCAAGTAATGTGTAGCTTGAAGCATCCTGTCCAACACCTCGCTCCTCCAACACTGTTTCCGTTGTTCCCCCACCCATGTCAGCCCTTACATCCCTCCCTGCTTTGATCCTTTCTCTGGGTAAATTGCGCCGCCGGTTTCTGCGTTCACGATGGCCCTCGCTGTTCATTGTTCAAATGGAAAAGGCCGACGGCTTGCGAACTCCGATTTATTGGCTCTTCTCGGGTGGATTCGCGGTTTTGGAAACATTGTAGCCCAGGATGGATTCAAAGAAGGCGCCAGTCATGACTGCTCGTCCGAGAAAGAGTCCATTAATATCATGTCCTCGCCTCTTTCAAATGCACTGCTGTTTGTCCCGACACCAAATCTAAGCGAGTCGGAAGTCTTCATGTCGTTGATCTCATCATTGCGGAGATCAGCCAAAACTTCAGCCGCCGTAGGCTCAGGTGCTGGGACTCGTTCGGGCGGCAAGACGGTCTGCGGTCGCTAACGTAGTTCTCGCGCCCCCGATCTCGTGGCATAAGGCAGGGTACGTGTCAGGATGGCCCTCAGCTCTCGGATCTCGGCCTCATATAACAGTTCGATTTCAAGTCTATGAGCCATGGGCCTCTAGAGTTCTGACTCAGCACCGTTTGCCTCGACGGCCATGGGGCTCCCGTTCTGTTGTTGCCTCTGGCGCAGGCGAGCACTTCCACGCGGCCTCCTACGCGACGGCTTGGAGTTGCCGGTCATGCTCTCATCATCATCTGTGTTTTCTTCCGCGTAACGGCGTGCCTCGTCGAGCTCGGACAGATCCGCGGGCTTGTCGCGCAGCCATTGCATCCGTGGGCCAGAGCGTGCCAGTTCCGACACCTTGAACCCGTAAATCTTTGGCTGGTATATCTTGCCCGGACCGAGGCTCGGCGCAATGTTCCTGGCGTGCATACCGTTGACCATCCAGTCATCGTCACCCGACCGACGGCTTATGTGGAGGGAGTTAGATGACATCAAGTCGGCACCGTGCTTTGAGTAATCGTAGTCGGGGAAGGTCATGAGGAACAGGGCGCCAAACGTGCGGCCGAAAAACGCGCCGTCAACGGTCTGGAAACGACTGTTGGGGGGTACGTATACATCCTGGCAAGAGGGGCAGAAAAGCTTGACCGTGTCCTCGCCCGGTATGTCTGAGAGCCCGACTGGCAACGTCCTTGCTTGGTTGCAATTCGTGCGAGGGCAGCAGCCGAAGTGGCCCATCTCGTACTTTTCCGACATTTGCTGTATGCCTGCGCGGGAGCAGATATATCGCTGGTGTATGAGGCCGTAGAGCATCTCGGCAGAGGACTCGATCACGGAAAGGTCACTGGCCATCCTGCTATGATGTCGCCGCTCTCCAGGAAGCCTTCGGTCGAGGCCGTCGCCACTAACGTCTTCCTCGTCCTCATCTTCATCATCTTCCTCATCCTCATCGTCTTCTGGCTCGACGTCGAGTATCATCTATCCGTATCATCTGTCAGAAAAGGCTCGCCCCGCCCCGAGATGCGTGGAATTTGGGAGATGGGAGGGGGGCTGGCTCACCTCAAGCGCCTCCTTGTACATAGGCACTTGTGACTGTAGCCCCGTAAGATTAAAGTCATCTTCGATGAACTCCTCTGAGACCTCTGCGAAGTATTCATGGCCGAGGAGGGAGCAGAAGGAGGCTATCCAGGACTCTGGCGGTCCTGAGGAGGTCGACATGTTGACTCAGCCAACGGAATCAGAACGGCACCCGCAAAACAAGAGAAGGGCGGGCCTCCGGGGAGCACGACCTGCGGAAAGGGGATCGCAGGAATGGTGGGAGGATGCGCCGGGCAGAGAGACGCGTTGGTGGGGGGTTTGTGTGCCAAGGTACGCGGTGTTGCGTTGCGTTGTGATGGGATGCAAAGTGGGATGGGCCTAGTGCCGAGGGGTCGCTGGCATGTCCAAGGCCGCCCAGATACCAGATAAGCCGGTCGGGTTAGGAGCGCTTTCCCAGAGCCAAGGTTGTAGGCGACGTTGGGAGAGGGCTGGTGGCGTGAAGACGATAATGCTGGTTTGCGATATCCTGTTCTTGCGGTCTTTCAAGGCTGGAGGTCAAAGACGCAGATCGGTTGCTGGAATTGCGGCCTGGGCTGGCTGGCGGGACGGCGGAGGTGGCCCGTGCACCACCGCCAGGCAAGCAGAAACGAACGTACTTCGCCTTTGAATGAGACCAAATACAATAAACAGACTATGCCTTGCATCGTCCTCAGGCCAGATTTTCGAAGCCGGCTCAACGACGGTATGCAACTCAATTAATTATCTCCAGCCGTTTCTGGCAATCACTCCGGTTACCTGATCTGTGATTTCAGCGTCATGTCAGATCACACACAAGTCCATATCGCATGCGGATGACTGGCTGACTGCCCATTCACATGCAGCGATGCCGGCAGGAATTCAGAACAACATTCCGGATGAAGACGATACTCAACAGGGCGGTGAGGCTCCATCGGCCCTCATTATGGAAGATTGTTCAGTCTAGGAGTTACAGCAGCGACTCGCTTATCCAGAATGTCACCAGAGTCGACATCTCTCACGAAAGTATTGAGTTGCAGCGATTCAGGGAGCTAGCCTTCGACGCGGGCATGCCTCTGCTTCTGAAAGGATCGCAGGATGGACATACTCGCATGCCGGCCATGGAAAAATGGTTCCAGCCCGTGGCTGATAGCCGAAACTCTCCCGTCACAGACACGGTTACACCCTATCTCCAGGGCTTCTCCATGGCTCATGTGCCTTACGAGCTTATGTACCCGCAGCTACGCGAGGGCACTGGCGACACTGTCAGCCAATTCATAAACTCCCTTGAGTCCGGCAGCGGAGACGCCGCGGGCGAGACACTCGAGCGAGCCCTCGCGAGCCACCTGCGCCAGCAGCTCCTGATGGCGGGCGTGGAGCCACGAGGCGCCGGCACAGGCGCCCACCAGCAGCGCCTCCTCCGCTTCGACGCACCTCTGGCCCTGCTCATCGCCGCCCTGAGGTACAACGCCAAGGCAGAGGAGCCATCCCGCCTGCGGCAGCTCTACATAGCCCAGTCCTCCCTGGACGACCTGCCGGAGGAACTGTCGCGGGACCTGCCCACCCCGCGCGTCGTGTCAGAGGCCGGGAAGGGCGACGTCTACGCCTCGTCGGTCTGGCTGGGGCTGGAGCCGACGTACACGCCCCTCCACCGCGACCCAAACCCAAACCTGTTCGTCCAGCTCCGGGGGTCCAAGGGCGTCCGGCTGCTACCGCCCCGGGACGGGGATGCCGTCTTCCGGGACGTGCAGGCGCGCCTGGGCCGCTGGGGCGGCAACTCCCGGATCAGGGGCGCCGAGATGATGGAGGGCCCGGAGAGGGAGCTGCTGCGCCATGTTATTTGGGAGGAGCCGGGCTGGCCGCTGCAGGAGGCGCAGCTGGAGCCCGGTGATGCGCTGTTTATCCCGAAGGGCTGGTGGCATAGTGTGAGGAGTCGGTTTGATGATGGACGGCTGAACGGGTCTGTGAATTGGTGGTTCCGGTGACGGCCCAGTCGTTGGCGTGGGGGGAACCATGTGCGTCGACTGTACGACTGTCGACACTAGTTTGACAACTTTCAGGCCTGGAACAGAGCTCCGGTTCGTGTCAGGGCGGTTGGTTTGAAATCGAATATCTGTCATACTGACACCTGTCTCATATGCCGACTTGGTACGTCTCCCGGATATGCTGTACATAGACCGAGGCCCTTCTCTCAAGACGAACAACTACGGTTTACGCCAATGACAACGCTATACACAATATTTATCTTGGTCAAACAATCAACACTCAACACTTCCGTCTGGGATATGAGGTATTGTAAGGGGCATACCTGCCAGGGTGTGAGGAATGTAATATACGCACTATGAGCGACTAGACAAGGTATCAACTGTGCAGTTAAGGAAACAAGATCCAACACAAAGCATAGGAACAGCAGTCATTGTTCAACTTGACATGCCATGTAATCACTGTTGAAAGATTCCGAGTTGGATTTAGGAACTATCTGCTATTGTCGCCTTCATGAACAATAATTGCGAAAGCACCAACGGGCAGGGGTATTCATGTGTCAGGGCTTTCATTCTAAAAGGGGTCGTATCGTGCAGTGTCATAAAACGTCGCATGCAATTCTCCTAGCTCAGTGCCCACTGAAAGCGGCTCACTCGTCCCGGTGATATCTCACTGCTCCCTCGCCAATAGCTTCTTGCTAAGCGGCCTCATCGCTGTCCTAACCGGATTTCTCGGGCTGGGGGATCGTAGTGGACTCCTGGGTACCAAGTCCGCCCTCGGCAGGCTTCACGGGCTGGGTTGTCTCGGTCGTGGTGGAAGCACCAGGGGCGGCGGGGGCACCAGGACCAGAGGCAGGGGCCTCAGTCTTGGGCTTCTCAGCACCAAACACACGCTCCAAACCGGAAGCCTTGTACGCAGAGCCACCATGCTCGTTCTTCTTGAGATCGGCAAGACGACGGGCCTCGGTGTGAATGTCCGTAACCTGCCTCTGGCTTTGTGAGTCTGTCGTTAGAGGAGATGGTTAGCACCGTGCTCGAATCTGTTTCGTCGGCGAGGCGAGTTGTGCTTACAGAAGTCGACCAGCTTCTTGCCGGTAGGAGTGTTGGTAGCCTTCTCGAAGTACGAGTTCAAGCCGGACCAGAGGGTGTTCGCCCGCTGGGAAATGCCATAGCTCTGATCGGCGGTCACGGCTCGGTCCGTGGCGTGGTACTTCTTGTCGAGACCGGTCAGGGTGTTCATGAATCGGGCCGAGACGCCGTGTGTGTGGTCGAGCTCGATTGCCCGCTGGATCGCAGCATCACCGACGACGTAGCCGTGGGCGAGGTACTCAGCAACAATGCGTGCGCGGGGCTTCTCCTCTTGCGTAATCTCGTCGGTATCCCGCTCGGCGTTAGTGGTGGGGTGCTCAGCATCGACAGGGGACGAGCCGCCCGCAGACTCGACGGAGATGTGGGTTGAGCCGAGCTGGGTGTTGTTCAGGAGCAGGGCGGTCTTGGCGGCAGTCTCCTTCTCGAAGGTGACGGTCGCGGATTTGGTCTCACCCTCGGCCTTGACGTCGAGGCTGGTGATCTTGCCACTGGAAGAGCGGTTAGGCATGCTAGCTGGGACATAGCAAGGACGAACAGTTACCTACCAGAAGCTGAAGAAGTCGCGGATCTCCTTGTCGTCGGTGCTACCGGCGATGTTCTTGACGTTCACAGTTGTGGCAGACATGATGAAGACGGTGAGGGGTCTAGTAGTGGTGTGAGGGCTTTCGAAGGGAATTAAACCTGTGGCTGATGTGTGTTTGTTGGAGTATGGGAGGACACAGCAAGCTGTAAGGAAGATACGTGGAACCTGGCTTTTTATGAGGAGACAGGATCTGAGAACGAATCGGCGGTGCTTGTGATGGGTTACGCGTAGCTGCCAAGAATCGAGCGAGGGAGGGAGCTTAGGGGGCAAGAACGACTCTGGCTGGCGATGATGGGGGGCAAGTGGCTGAATACGTCATTCGCTAGTAGCGCCCAGGTGGAGTGTGCTCGCTACGAGCAGACGGCGACAGGCCGCGGGGTAGGTAAAGAGCTCCCCCTCATCTGGGTACATAGCATCTTCTAGGCCCAGATGGGGCGCAGATGGCCTCTCAGCCCAGCCCGTCGTCGAGCTTCCCACTCTGCGCCACACTTGATACGACATTTTTTGTCTCAACCGTTGAATCCTGCCTCTGCCCTTTGCCACAGGCTAATGTTACTTTGCTGCCCAGGGATGGGAAGCATGTGAAAATGGTAGGTATTGGACAATCCTCTCTATTATCTCCTCATCTACGTACTTGCGAGAGTGACTCCGCCAGACTCAGCCGTTTACACCAGGGTTTCCTAGGTATGCGCGTGATGATGCCCCGCCATGCACGATGTAGCTGTGAGATGGCTAAGACCTCCGGGTAGGCTACCGCCTTACTGGTCTTTGGTGAAGAGCATCATGAACATTGAGCATATCCACACAATGCATTCAAAGCAACATCAAGGTTTCGGATCAAAAAGGCATGCCATTTGTGCTCATCAAGCTGTCTCTATTGTGCACGCTGCCGGGCGGGATCCCCGTCCACTCCCTAGAATAACCCTGCATAGGCTGCACTCTCACTTCTGCTTTGTACCCTCGCCGTCCGAGGTTTTCGAGAACTTCTCCTTGACGGCATCGTCCAGAACACCCTTGGGGTTGGATGACAGGCTCTGAAAAGTGTCTCGTTAGCATGCCAGTCGTAGCACGTTGCAGTTACTCGGCGACAGGGTCATACATCAAGCGCAGCGCTGTTGGTTTGCTCCTTGTTGCTGGCATCGTCGGTGCCCTGACCCTGTCCTGGGACGGACTTGAGCTGAGCTCCGCTCTGCTGCTCAGGCGGAGGAGACTGGCGGCCCTCGGTGCTCGACATGTTGAGTTGTATTGAGAATGAAGACTTTGGGCTCTGAACGAGAGCGGATTTGTTCATTAGCTTTGTCTTTTCTTCGTATGGTCACCGTTGACCGGTCATGAAGGAGAGAGGTCGAGTACTGAGTCCGTGAGGTGGGGTGGGCAGTGCCCGACTTACACGGCAAGGGTTGGGTTGGATCCTGTTTCTTGAGGACGGCAGTCGACTTGAAAGTTTGCAGAATTTGTCTGGTTTGTTTTGTTGAAGAATTGCAATTCTGAGCGAAATAGAATGCTTCTTAAAAGGAAGCCAGCACTGGATTCTGTGGTTGTTCACTCACCACCTTCGCGTCGATTTGGAAACTCACACGTCAGAGGGGTCGGGACATCACCATGATATCATATCTCGCTTCTGGAAGGACGAGGGACGCACATCGAAATGGCTGTCACTGTCCGCTAGGGGAGCACTTACGCTTATTCACGCTTATACTTTCATAACTGCCCAGGTGGCTGGCATCCGCACTTGCTGGATTTGCTCTACTGCAAGGGCGAATCTGAATATTTGGTCTGTACCTGGGTGTGATGTAGATTATCCCAGTCGCAGCCAGTGATGGTACTTATTGGGTACGTACCCAACATGTGTGTAGCTCTACTGCGGGCGTAGCACATGCTACCACGTCTCGCTGCTCTTCAGCCTGAGCTTCCAGATGCCAAGTCGAGGGAGAACAGCCTGGTGCCGCATGAATATTCAATCTAAACCCCTGCATCCGCCGCAGCAGCATCAAATGCTCCAACAGCTGTTGCTACTATACATCACTTCTACTCGTATGTTTGTTTGTTTTGTATGCCTGTCCAGGAGAGACGGCTGTTTCAATGTGATCTCTCCTCTCCTTCATCCCTCCCTTGCATAGGTGACTTGACAGCATTTCTTGTGTCCGTCTTCACTCGGTCGCCGACCACAAAGTGGCTCTGACTGCTCGAACCCCACCCCGCCTTGAGCTGTCGCGACGCGATCACCACCACGAGAACCAAGACCAGCAAAACCTCGACCAGAAGCAGGTTGCAGGACCCACACCTGCATCATTCTCGCGTATTGGACCACCGTCTTCTAGATTCTGAGCAACCTCTGGCAATGGCCCCGGACCTCAACTCGGTCCCTCCATCACCTCGCGTTCTAGCTCAGTCCAGGCGGGCGTCATCTCAGCAAATGCCTCCACCTCCAGCCCCCGGTGCTGGCTCTGCCTCAGCCTCTGGCCCAGGCCCTGCACCCTCAACCTCAGATCCAGCCCTCAATATCCTCCCGTCGAACCAGAATGCCGTGAACACTGGTGCTCCCACGACTGCTTCGCTTCCGTCCCCCCACCTTGCGGCAACGGGCAGTGCGGCACACCCGCCTACAGATCCATCATCTCTGGCTTCTGGCCCTGGCCCAACGCGCCACCCACAACCACTCACAGCTGCTGAGCTTCACCAGCAAGTCGAGAAGGAGCAGGAGGCCGTGGTATGTTTCTGCTCCAGTGCTGCAAAGAGGTTGAATAGGTCCCCACTGACACCACGCCCATCAAACAGGTCAACCGTCTCACACGGGAACTCGAGATCCTAACAAGACAACATAATGATGCATCCTCGGCCTCAGCCAGTGACTCTGGCGCCGAATCATCCACTACGATCCCCATGATTCCGGATGGCAGACAACATTGTAAGCAGCAGAGATGATGCATGGAATAGTTGCTATCCCTTGTTACAGGCTGTGCCAATGTGCAGTTGCTGTGATCCCCCACAGCCTGTGGATTTGGATTCCGCCCAGACAAGACAGGATCTAGCATAACACCACACTTATATACCCTGCACGAAACGTATTTCATGGGTCTATTTACTAATTCTAGTTGTTGTAGTGCTCTCCGGATCTGGGTTTAGCATACCGTCCCAGACGAGCGGACGTGAGAGACGACACACAAGAAGCGGGTCGAGCGCAAGCGCACGAAGCATTGCAGCAACGACGGGAAGCACATCTGTGGTGAACATCACTTCACCAGCACCAATCAGGCCAGGTGCTACCGCTTTGAGCCGTCAGAATAGCACCCAGAGCCATTCGCGGCAGAGCCTGAGCAGCTCCCCGGCACACCCCAGCTCGTTTGCGAGCTCGCACATGGCCGATGCCGCACATGGTGGCTACTTCCATCTGCGGTCAGGAACGGGCACATCCTCACAGGCACCGTCCCATACACAGGCCACACCAGGCTCCGGCTCGACGGAGATGATGTCGCCCAGCATGATGTCCGTCACATCAAGATACGAGGAGACTGCGTTCCATCGGCAGGAGTTGGAGACGGTGAAGCGCGAGAATGATGCCTTGAAGAGAAGGATCAGGGAGTTGGAGCGTTTGGTTCGGGAGCGCAGAGCGAGCGATGCAAGCACCAGACCGCGCAGTGAGAGCGTTAGTACCACGGCTAGTGTCAATGTCAGTGGTGGAGGAGCTGGCATTGCGCCCCCAAGAAGTGACAGGGTGACCAGCATGATAAGCACTGCCGGGAGTACCGCAGGGAGCGTGGCTGTGGGAGTACCCGAAGACGAGCTCCGTGTCGGAGAGTCCGCTGCCTCTGCCGGCCAGCAGAACCAAGCCTCGGGCGACCAGGCTGCTTAAGCGTCTGGAGTCAAGAAGGGACGTGGCAGCCGGGGAAAGTTCATTTTGAACAACTCTATCACGGCTTTGACAACGACGAGCGGAAGACCCTGGCAAAGATCGAGGAATTAATAAACCCCCCTCCCCTAAGCAACCACATCCCCATTTTCTTTAATTCTACAAGCGTCACATCAACTTATAACACAGGGGTTTACCTGGCTAGGAGTTCAGGATTTGATAGAGATATTTCTGGATCGAGGATTCAGGTGGAAAGGCCACCATGCAGGCTCATACAACGTTTCAGGTTGGCACGGATTGCCTGAATGCAAACCACTCTTCCTTCTGGCTACACTCTCACATCCATACAAGTCCCCCGAGAAGCAAACGCTTATCGGTAGGCAGGCAGACAGACAGGGCAGATTGTCGAGATCAATAGAGCGATTTCATTTGTAGACCTAGCAGACCTGAACGCTAGAAGCATTGCCTGTCTTCCTCGGGTCAGGTAACTCAACCATATGTGCTCGTCCCGTAGGACTTGGGCTCGCCCCCTTTGATATCATCCTCCCCATCAGTGAAGTCAACCACCTTGATGTTCGTCTCGACGTTGCCCCGCGTGGCTCTCGAGTAAGGACACACCTCCTCGGCCTTGCGCACGACCTTCTCCAGCTCCTCGCGGCCCAGGCCCTTCACTTTCACAACCATATTGACCCGCAATCCCATATCGAGCGCCTTCATGTCCCCGACGAGGTGCACCGTCGACTCGACGACCGAGTCCTCCTGCCGCGAGGGCATCTTGACGCCCATCCCCGCCGCGGCCGCGTTCATGGCCGACTGGAAGCACGCCCCATACCCGGCGGCGAACAGCTCCTCCGGGTTCGTCTTGCCGCGGTCCCCGGGGCCGCCCAGTGCCTTGGCCATCGTCAGGTCGACGTTCAGGTTCTCGCCCTGCACGTGGCCCGTCCGCGCGCCGACGACGCGCGCGTGGGCTGAGTAAAGGGTTGGCGCGCTGGAGGTGTCTAGGAGGCGTCTTTGTTGCTGAATTGGGGAGAGTGTCGGTTTGCAGGCTGCCCTTGGGCGGGCATGGCGGGCGAGAGGTCGGAGGGCGCGGAGGGAGGACATGTTGGGGGATGTGGGTGATTGTTCACGATTGCTTCTACCGGTCTTTTTGTTCAATGACAACGTTGAAAGTCCAATTGATGAATTTGAAACCCAATTGGTATGCTACATGTGAAATATGAATATCATATGGGCGTGCTATCACATTTTTGTAGCCAGGCCGCCTCTGCCTTTCCTTTCAGCCTCGTTGGGATCGAGCTGTCAACGTGACGTAGACGACTATACCTCGAGCTGCCCCGTCCGCGATCAACTGCGCGTCACAGCTAGGCCTGGGCATCGCGCACGCACGTTTTCTTACTAACGGCCACTAGCGGCCGTTTTCCAAAAGCTCTTTGTTAAAACTTCACGAGGCACAGCCAACGGAACTTGACGGGCTGTGTGTTGGAAGCCGTCGCCGTGAGCTTGGCCTTCCCGCTGAGCCGCGTCGGTGTGTGCTCGGATGTGTCTGTGGAAATGCGGCGGGAAGGCGACCACGACATCGCATTCCAGAGGTGGGACGGCCGACTCTAAGAGCCCGTTGGCATATAAGTCAACTCGCACGTGGTCTTGTCAAGTACATATAGTGCATAGATGAGTCGTCGATGTGGAGTTCTGAGGCTCACGTGAGCATCTCGGTGGCTATGCAGTCCCGCAGGGATACCGCGCGTTGGCATGAAAAGTTTAAACTTTTGCGACAAATCGACTCGGCCGAGTGACTTCATATTTGAAACCTCCTAAGCCTTACAAGACATGATGTGTTCTGGGATGATCCGTCACGGGCATTGTCTTTTCTGACCTCATGCGTAGTCTAAGTGGGTGTATTCTGGACATCTGCGTCGATGGTCAATTATCACAATGTGCCTGAGACCTTGGGGAATCGAGAACTGACGGAAAATACCGTTGAGAACTTCTTTCTAGCAAGATATGATGTCAATAATGTCCGAGTGAATCGGTCTGTTCCGTCGCACGTCACATGCCTCTGTAGACGTCTTCTTTCTTCGAAGATGCCAACTGCCGTGCCGGGGAAGTACTTGAAGTTCCAGCTTCAGTTCCAGCTATGACTCGACCCTTTTGAATACTTATTCGTGAGATGGATAAGCTCGAGTTCCTCAGTAAGCCCAAACTTGAGCATTACCCCTTGGGAAGGGCTGGAATAGTGCTGGCATACCGTTCAGCATCCCTTCCGCAAGTCCCGGAGCACCGGCCGGAATCTCCACCAGTCACATTCAGTAAACATGTGTGATAAACAGACAGCGTTCATATTAATGAATTAATGTCATGTACGTAAGTCTGGATATCAAAATATTTTTCATGGAAAGCATATGTACGCGGCAAGAGGAGTAACATGTGCACACGCAGGAGTATCAAAAACACCACCGTCCATCCGCCCCTCCACTAACGCGACGAAGCATCAAGCACGTAGCATCACGCCGTCAACAGCTAGAACACCGACGGCCCAATTCAACCGATCAGCAATTTTTGGTAAATCCACAAACAAAAGGCAACGCTCCCGTCTACAGCAGCATCATGATAGAGGCAGCGGCAGCGGTGAAGACCACGGCGATGCTGCTGGTCAGGCCCGAGGCGGCGCCCTCCTTGGAGGCGCTCTCGGCGTCCTGGGTGGTGTTGCACACGCCGGGCATCTCGGCGAGCAGGCTCTGGAGGACGTAGGCCTTGGGCTGGCCGCGGTTCATGTACATGGTGACGTTGCCGGTGTCGTCGGCGGTGCTGGTGCCGCAGCTGAGGAGCTCGACGACCTCGTCGCCGGCGGTGAAGCCGCCGATGGACAGGCTGTACTCGGGGCCCGAGGACGAGTGGTTGACGATGCAGCTGACGATCTGGTAGCCCTCGGGGCCCTTGACCTGGCACAGGTGGTTGTCGTTGGTCATGAGGGTCTGCGCCTTGGAGTCGACGTAGGTGTTGTCGGTGGTGTTGGTCAGGCCGATGAGGGTGTTGCGGGCCTTGTTCAGCTTCTGCGCCGTCACGTACAGCTCGGCGGTCGTGTCGAAGCCGGACAGCCACACGGCCTCACGGTTCTGGGGGGTTTCGCCGCCGGAGAAGTGCTGCTCCTGGCCCTGGTAGACTGTGGGGGTGGGTGCACATGTTAGCGTGACTGTCGTTGGTCCAGCGATGATCTGGTGAGCTTAATGACTCAGTGGGGGACTCACCAAGGGGCATGCCGTCGTTGAGGATGATGTACGCCATGGCGTTCTTGGCGATGGCCATGTCGGAGTTCTGGTTAGCGAAACGGGGCATATCGTGGTTCTCGACGAAAGAGCCAAGGGCCAGGGTGTCGTTGCAGGCTGATCGTGCCTGGTTACGCATGTCGTCAATCAGGCTCATGGAACCCGCGTTGAAAGCATCGATGATCTTGTAGTACTCGAGGTAGTTGGGCATGCCGGGCAGGTAGCCCTGGGTCTGGTACGGGCAGAAGTCCTCGGGCTCGCCAGTAAGGACCTCACCGAGGGCGAAGACACCGGAGGCGGACACGAACTTTGGCAGGAAGTCGTTGTTGACGTGCTTGGCAGCGTCGATACGCAGGCCGTCAATGGAGTAGTTAGAAACGAGCTCCTTGATCCAGGTGCTGAACATGTCGACGACCTCATCCTCCTCGGTCTTCAGATCAGCGAGGGCGACACCGTAAGGGTAGAGCCAGCAGTCCTGGTAGTTGGTCACGTTGGTCCACTCAGTCACGTTGCAGTAGGGGTGGAAGTAGTCCTCCTCGTTAAAGGGGTTGAACTCGGAGTAGTCGACAGGTGGCGGGATGGTGTTGTTGAACTTCTGGACCATGTTGTTGACGACGACATCGACCAGGAGGTACATATCACGGTTGTGGAGCTCATCGGACAGCTTCTTGAGCTCATCAGCCGTGCCGAAGTGCTCGTTGATGGCGTAAAGATCCTCTGACCAATAGCCATGGTATGCCTCACCCACGGCGGTGTTGTCCTCAATGTTCTTTACAACGGGGCTGATTTGTACGGCAGTGAAGCCCATATCTGCATTTTGCATTTTCCCGTCAGCCAACCTTTCTGCTGCCACCCCGGCCGGGGTGTAAGGTTTCGGTCGGATTCATGAATACTGACCGTGGATGTAGTCCAGACCGTTGATAAGACCGGTCCATGTGCCGTTACAGAAGAGAAAGAGTTCATCGCAGGCCGCCGTTGTGGAACCATCGGTTCGGGCGAAACGGTCGACGACGACCTGGTAGATGGAGCGAGACTTCCACTGCTCCAGAGAAGCAGCATCGGTGACGCTGAGGAGGGCCGAAGCCGTTGTCAAAGCGAGCGAAACAGCACGCATGGTGCCTGTGTGTGTGTCTTTTGCGGGATAGAAACGATTGACTGGACTCTGTAGATTTCAGGACTGGACGCGTAATGTTGAGGGGCGCGTAGTGCGAGTATATTTCCAGGAGTCCGAAACTATACACAACAAATCACCAAATAGGGGTTCAAACGAATGTGTGGTTCAAGGCACGGCGAGGCAGCAGGACCAAGACTACTTGATCGCAAAGAAGAGGATCGTGTAGGGAAAAGAACCGGAGTAGGGATGGAGGAAACCTAATCAGACTTACAGGCCAAGCCTGTGGAGGAGTGTCTGTGTTGGTAAATTGCTTGTTCAGTCTCGTGGCCCTAGAGACCCGAGGTCCGCCCCAGATCACCAGGGGGGGCAAGGGACAACAGCCTTGGTAACCTGACGCGCCCCCGTATTCCGAATAAAGGGCAGCACCGGCGTCCCACAATTGCCCAGTGATCTTTCCCCTTCTTGCACGACGGCGTATTTGCGGTTACTCGGCAGCTCGGACAAAGCGAGAGACATGCCCTGCCAAGCGCAGAGAGGGGCGTCACCAAGGAGGGTCAAAGAAATCAAAGGCTCGAGTGGTGATTTGTTATGATTGCCCCGAACGGCCGGCAGAGATTTCCAAGAACGTCCGGGATGGGGCCGTCACGTCGCAGCATCGAGCTACCCCCCTGCTTGTTCTTTTGCCCCTTTGAGTGAGAAGAGACAGGCAAAAATAATAACATGCCAGCATGGCTTGTGAGATGTGTGGAGGAGGGTACTATAGGTGGCCTATCTACTATATGCTGTGTTCACGGGGTACCATGTACATGGTACACGTATTGTTCATTCATCCATGCTTACTTACTTCTGCAGAGACGGGCAGATAGGCAGATAGACAGACAGGCAAGAGAAAAAAGGACGCAGAGAGACAGACAGAGACAGGCAGAGAGAGACAGAGAGAGACAGAGCGAATGACATACAGACTTCCAAAAACAGCAACAAGGCTAGTCTGCCGGCCCCTTTACTGTACTGCGCCGATGCTAGCTAGTGCTAGTGAAGAGCCGGGAGCTTGGGAGTGGACATTGGTTCTGGGGGAGAGCAGACCGGCAGACCGGTGGTTATCCGTATCGTATCCAGAGATTGCGAGCAAGCGCCTGAGTGGTTGGACCGATTTGAGCGGCGATGTGACCCGTCGGGGCCCCATAGCCGGATTTCGTGCATGGCATGGCATTCGCCAGGAGGGCGCGATGGAGCGAGGGTTGGGCGGCGGGCTGTTTGGTAGTGTGGGTGGTGTGTCCTGCGTGTGTGTGTGAGAGAGAGAGAGCGTGTGTGTGGTGTGTGAGTACCGAGCGTCTCCTGTGATTAGTCTCGCACCCAGACCACCTCGTGATAAGACAGCGAGATAGACGTGTGATTGTGATCAGCAAGTGCAGAGAGCGTCTAAGCAAAGTTTTTGTTAAAGTTTGCCGATCGATGGCTGACAGACTGGTGATTGACTGATTGACGGACAGACGTGTCCAGAACACACACAAAACGCACCCACTCACGGACACATACACAGTGACACAACGTGTGCGTGTCTGTTCTGTGGCTCGAGTGGGTGTGTGTGGGTGTCTGTTCTGTGGGTAGGCCAGGGCGGCCAGGACGGCGGGCGGAAAGGGGATCAACGCTCGTTCGTCTGATGTTATTTTTCCCTATTGTCTGTCTGTCCTGTCATTGTCGCATAAACTTCTGGACCCCTTTTGGCCAGGGGCGAAGAGGCTTGGTACCAGCTACTACTGTTAGGTACTCCAATACGCGACTGACTCGACCTCTCATCTTAGGGGGGGGACGCAACGAGATGGCAGGCTTGAGATGGCGGGAGGGCGGCGCCAGGACAGAGATGAGCCAGGCACTGACGGGCTGGAGGGCAGGAGGGGCAGGCCCGGCGGCGAGTCAACACAGTGGACAGGCGGTGATGGAGCCTGTTACCAAGTATAGAAATAAAAAAAATCTGAGGGAAAAGAAGCGACTGTGCGGTTGTGGACGCGGTTCCACGGTAGGGGACAGGGATGAGATTTAAAACCTTAATGCGCTGATAGGGCCGTCCTCTCTGATTCGGGAAGGGTCCGTCTGAGTGGCTGCAACCCCTGACCAAAGCACCGCTTTCTCCTCGTATCGTCCGCTCGCCAGCAGGGGGGTCCCTGAGATGCGCGTCGCGCCTGCAGCACGCCCATCTTGCTGCCCTGACACCTTACCCAAAGCGATGCTTGTGTGCCACACGGCCTTGTGCGCCGGCCCCGACACCCCTGCACCCAAGCCCTGTCGCCTGCTCCTTCAAGGCATGATCGTCATCTCTCTCTGCAGCTGGGGAGCTGGGGTCCCCTGACACCCTTGCTGCTTTTTCATTTGGCGATTAGCTGCGAGCTGCCGCCTGCCATCTGCCATCTGCTATCTTCCGAACCGCGCCTGCGCCCGTGCCTGGCAGATTAGCACTTTGGCCACTCACCTCGCACTCGGTCGAAATACGTATTCACTACGTACTTTACTTACGGATACGTACCTGCCTGCAAACCGCCAATCCGGGACTGTACCGCTGTACGGAAGTATAGTACGTGCACTGTGCTGACTGTCCTGAAGGGCCTCGCTGTCCTGACTGTACGGAGCACACACGATGCAGCTGTCATACAGCCCGTCCACGCGAGTTGGCTGATCGAATGACTGATCAATTGACTACGTACTGTGTTCACGCGGTGGTCGACCGCGATCGTCACTCATCCTGATCAGCATCACCAACCCGTGTCGGCTGCGCGCGTTGATTTGCTTCTTGATGGCAAATGGTCTCTGGCCGACGCGGTCCACGGCCTGCGATCCACGGGCCACTGGTGTGGGAGGAGTGTGCAGGAGGATCCGTCCCCCGACATCATCACTCTACTCTGTCTTGGCTGATCTGATCAGAACCCAAATCCTCCAATTAGCCCCTGGCCCCCAACTGCAAGGAGACAAGACTCACACTCAGCACCCAAACTTCAGCCTCCCGGCAGAGTGGGAGGATCAAAAAATCACGACCTCCGTCGTCGATTGCGACCTCACTGCTCACTGCTCACTGCTGCACTACTGCACTGCATGTGAGCAGGGCAGATCCGGTAGTCAGCACTTGGGAATGCCGGCAGGTCCAGCATCAGCATCAGCACCACAAGGCTCGGACTGCTCGCGATGAGGGGGGGCCCCAGAAGACCCGTTGAATTGGATTGCAGCTGAACCTACCATAATCCAAGCCATGCAGCCCAGCTGTCCCACAGCATGCTCGGATTGGCTTTTGTGGGACCCTCCACAAATTGCCCCAACCGAAAAGGCGACGAAACCGCAGCGAATAACCCTCGACGGTCCGCCCGTCCTCGTCCGGTACCTGGTCCTGGTCCTGGAGAAAGAGGTGAGAACAGACAAAGGAGAATGAGACAACCTCCCCGCCCACAGTGCGCGTCCTCGACGCGCCCCGACGCCGCGCACCGTAGGGTTCGATCCATGCTGGGGCCTAGCCTGTTCGGTCCCACGCTTGACAGCAGAGATGTTCCCGGTACTTCTCCGGGCCATTCAGTCATTCCACCTCGACCGTTCAACCCGTTCAACCGCACCCATCAACGGGCGCGCCTCAGTCCTCAGTCTGTCAGTCCTCAGGAACCGCTAGGGGCTCCGGCGGCCAAACGTCCAGACTGCCGCACAGCTCTGGTCTGTATCCACCTCCACCGCCCAAATTGTCACTGGCGGTGGTCGTTAATCGCCACGCACTCCCCACCCTTGCGAGGCGATGTGAAATCTGCCTCAGACGCGGGCAAACCAGCCCCTGGTCCTCTCACCCCCCCGCCCCCCTATCTCGCGTCCGCGTTTGTATCCCCGTGTGGCTGAAAATGGATGCTCTCACTCGCCTGACAAGTCACCACACGCTCTCTCGGGAACTTCTGCGGACCTGGGTACCATGGGTTCCTTCTGCTGCAGCCTCGTGTGGATACCGCTTGCACACAAGCGAGTGCTTGGCCGGGTTTAGCTCGGCCCAGCCGGAGGCGGAGGCAGAGGCAAAGGCAGAGTCTCGAATCCTCCTCCTCCTGCTCCTCCTCCTGCGCCTGGCTGCTGGACCGGTCAGGGGTCGCACTGTCAACATGGGGCCTGTCAAGGGTTCCCCTTGAGTGCCAGAGTGGGAGGGCCCGACGGTAGGGTTGTGCGAGGGTGGGATATTGTGGCTCGCCGAAAGCTTCCATTGTCTTCCCTTTTTCTTTTCGGCATCTTCACCTTTGTCACTCGCTGATAGTCGTCGTCACTCGCTCTTGTTGGAGGATAGACTCTGGTTGTGCTACTCTCAGCACCCTGCCATTCTTTTTTCGCCGTTTGTTCTCATCACCACCTCAGACGCTCACCACGGCTCACACCACCGTGAGCTGTGCGTTGTTGTTGTGTGGTGATGATGTTTTCTCTCGCGTGGCTTTCCGCCATTGCTCTTTTCTCGTCTTCCTCTACCTTCGTTCACGGCCTCAAATACACTCTTTCTCAAGTAGATTATAATCTTAATGTGAACAAGACAGCGACGAATCCCCTCGACTACAGCGTAGAAGAACGAGCAAACTACACAGCCTCCCCGACAAATTGGAGGTTTCCATTCTATACCGTCTTCCTAGATCGTTTCGTCAATGGCGACCCAACAAACGACAATGCGAACGAGACGCTTTTCGAGACCGATATGAGGAGTACCCAGATCCGCAACGGCGGTGACCTCCAAGGACTGGTGGACTCGTTGGACTATATCGCTGGCATGGGCATCAAGGTAATACACGGCCAGAAAGCCCCAACACCCTTCTCCTTCTCGGTCTTGTTACTCCTTTTGCAGGAGGATGGTCTTGGAGCTTCATGTTCTGACAATGGGGGCAGGGTGTCTATATCGCCGGCTCGCCTTTCATCAACCAGCCATGGGGCGCAGACGCATATTCAGTAGGTCACCACTCATGATTTCATTCCCAATCGCGTGCCCTCTCGCCCGGGATCACACTCACTGACAACACGCCCTAGCCGCTTGATCTCACCCTTCTCGACAAGCATTTCGGAAATATCACAATGTGGCAGAAAGTCGTGGACGAGATTCACGATCGAGGCATGTATGTCCTTTTGGACAACACAATGGCAACGTAAGTAACTGGAAGAGCCCTGGACCTCGGCGGCGACGATCAACCACTCACTGTCTTGAAATGCAGCCTGGGTGATCTTATTGGTTTCGAGGGTTA
Organism: Diaporthe sp. HANT25; assembly: GCA_013435955.1. Classification (NCBI taxonomy): domain Eukaryota; kingdom Fungi; phylum Ascomycota; class Sordariomycetes; order Diaporthales; family Diaporthaceae; genus Diaporthe; species Diaporthe sp. HANT25. The sequence continues at coordinate 667,248 of JACBFG010000017.1, read as the reverse complement.
CCTGAACACAAGTACGCCATTCTTGGAAGAAGAGCACAAGGTTCAGTGGAAGTCATCTCGACGATACCTTGACTTCGACATCGGCAACACTTACAACGACACATGTGAATACCCCACTTTTTGGTATGAAGATGGCAATCTGGTGCCGTCGGCCGACACCAAAGACCTGAAGGGCTGCTACGACAGCGATTTCGACCAGTATGGTGACATTGAAGCTTTCGGTGTCTTCCCCGACTGGAAACGTCAGCTTTCGAAGTTCGCCTCCGTGCAGGACCGTCTGCGTGAGTGGAATCCCTCGGTCCTTGCCCGTCTGGAGCATTTCTCGTGCATGACCGTCGCCGCACTTGACATCGATGGCTTCCGTGTGGACAAGGCCATGCAGGTGACAGTAGATGCACAAGCCTCCTTCACCACCAAGGTGCGTGAGTGTGCCAAACAGTACAAGAAGGACAACTTCATGGTGGTTGGTGAAATCACATCGGGTAACACACTCGGATCTATCTGGCTGGGACGTGGTCGCTCGAAGGAAAAGTGGCTGGACGATATCAACACTGCTCAGACCCTCGAGGACGTCTGGGACGACGCTTCCACTGATGACATGTTCCTTCGTCCGGCTGGAAATTCTGCTCTCGACGCAGGTGCATTCCACTACTCGGTGTATCGATTCCTGACCCGCTTCCTGGGCATGACCGGAAACCTCGAGGCTGGCTACGATCTGCCAACAAACTGGGTTGAGATGTGGAACGAGATGCTGCTGTCAAACGACTTCTACAATGCCAACGATGGTCACTTCGACCCTCGACATCTCTACGGTGTGACGAACCAAGACGTTTTCCGCTGGCCAGGAATCGAGAAGGGAACACAGCGCATGATGCTTGGCTACATGGTCACGACTTTTTTGATGCCAGGCATCCCGCTTGTTTATTACGGAGAGGAGCAGGAGCTGTACCTGGTTGACAGCACCGCAAGCAACTACGTTTTCGGTCGTCAGGCCTTCTCGCCATCCCAAGCCTGGATGAGACACGGCTGCTATACTCTGGGAAGTTCAATCTACAACGACTGGCCCGCAGAGAAGGCTACTCAGGGATGTCACGACGCAGCCCAGGCGTTGGATCACCGCGATCCATCTGCCCCTATTCGAAACACCATGAAGCACATGTTCGCCATGCGCAAGGAGTTCCCAGTTCTCGACGAAGGATGGCTTTTGGTCCAGCTCGCCAACCAGACGTCCTACAAGTATCCCAACGGTACTGCTTCTAAAACCGAGTTTGGCATCTGGAGTGTTGCCCGTGCTTACAACACGGAAACACAAACGAACGTCTCTGCTTCTGCCGATTCCAGCAAGCCTGTATGGCTGGTCTATCACAACCAGCCCAACGAGACCACTTACACGTTCGACTGTAACGATGCCGACACCGCATTTATCTCTCCATTTGATGAGGATACCACGCTCCGGAATCTGATGGACTCCACCGACACCTTGACTCTCGAGTCTTCTGCCATCTCCAACACAAATTGGACCGGGACCAAGGCCTCAGCGGGCTGTCTCAGCAGCATTACCATGAAGCCGTACGAATTCAAGGTTCTTGTGGCCGATTCTCGTTATGTGTCTCCAGGACCCATGATCACCAGGTTCTCACCTGGTCACGACCACCAGATCGACTCATCGGTCAACACCGCAAACGAGGTGGACGTTGAGATTGGCTTCTCAACCGAGATGGATTGCGACTCGGTCACCAAGTCCATCTCTGTAGAAACATATATCGATGGCACAGGACCGCAGGAACTCGTCACTGTGGGGACCGCGACCTGTACAAGTGTTGACGAGGGTGTCACCCCAGAGTTTGTTGGCTACATCCCCACGATCTGGGTCTGGTCCGCTACCCTGTCTGGTGTCGTTGATGGAATCCATAAGCTCACAGTCAAGGAGCCCGAAAGCACGGATGGGACCTCAACTGGCGCCACCGACCACTTTCTCATGAGACGGGGCTTGCCCAACAACCCTGTCGTTTTCCCTGAGAGTGCCAACTACTCGTCCACCCTCCTCCATGTGGCCAATGATGTTATGTATGTCAACCACAGCGCCCCTGGTGCTTCCAAGTGGCGGTACAGCACGAACTTCGGGTCAAGCTGGAGTGACTGGACAGACTACACGGGCGATTTCGACAAGATCACGGCTCAAACCTGGTCTGGAACCCTCGATCAGGCATGGTATGGCAAGCATCTGATGGTGCAGTACTGGAGCAAGCCACTGGGATCATCCGCCTTTATCCAGCATGGAGACAGCACCGATGTCAAGTATGCGCGGCAGTTCCCGCACGTTTTCATGCACGGCGAATACAACATGTGGGGATACGACCGTGGAGCAGCGAGCGCCATGACTCTCGTGGCTGATCACACCTGGGAAATGCATTTCATGCGAGAATGGCCCGCGTCAGTGCAGGTCAACATCTGGGGTGTAAACCCCGACGGCCAGCCTGACACGACCTTCATCTTTGGTGACATTGATCAGGACGGCATCCTTGACAGGCTGTCTCCAAGCAGTCTGTCAACCAACGTCTTCAACATGTCGATTCCTGAATGGCCAGGCTTGTCCTATAAGTTGGTCGTCACCGATTCGAGCTGGAAGATCGAGGCCAGGCCAACTGGTACTGTCTACCTGCAGATTTTCCTCTTCTTCCTGCTCGGTATCCTCCCCATCGTCTTGGCGGCCCTCGCCGGCTGGGTGTATGTCCGTGGTTTCTACCAGGTCAAGGTCAACAAGAGGGGTTTCAAGACGAACCCCAAGAACTGGCTTTCTCTCGGTGCCATTCTCAAGGGTGATGGGAGTTCGGGCGAGAAGAAGGAGAAGTACAGCATTGCCCTGCGCGCCATGTCGCCCTCGCCATCTGGAACCCCTGTCCCCGCCATCAAGGCCACGGGCGAGAAGAGGACAGTCTTGATCGCAACCATGGAGTACAACATTGACGACTGGAAGATTGGCATCAAGATCGGTGGTCTCGGTGTCATGGCAAAGTTGATGAGCACTGCGCTGAACCACGTCAACCTGATTTGGGTGGTGCCGTGTATCGGTGGCATCGACTACCCCATCGACGAGCCGGCAGAGTCGATGTTCGTGCAGATCATGGGTGAGTCTTACGAGGTCCACGTCCAGTACCACAGATACAACAACATCACCTACGTTCTCCTCGACGCACCAATCTTCCGTCAACAGACTAAGGCCGAGCCCTACATCGCCAGAATGGACGACGTCGAATCCGGTATTCTGTACGCAGCTTGGAACAGCTGTATCGCTGAGACCATCCGCCGATTCCCTGTCGACATCTACCACATTAACGACTACCACGGAGCTATTGCTCCTCTATACCTGCTTCCTCAGACCATCCCTGTGTGTCTCTCGCTGCACAACGCCGAATTCCAGGGTCTCTGGCCCATGCGCAGCCCCGAAGAGACCAAGGAGGTCTGCGATGTGTTCGGCCTGCCTATGGATGTTGTGAAGAAGTATGTCCAGTACGGTTCCGTTTTCAACCTCCTGCACGCCGGTGCAAGCTATTTGCGGTACCACCAACGTGGCTTTGGTGCCGTCGGTGTGTCTAAGAAGTACGGTGACCGTTCATTGGCTCGATACCCTATCTTCTGGAGTTTGAAAACAATTGGACAACTCCCCAACCCAGACCCTTCAGACACAGCCGCATGGGAGCCCGAGAAGGACGAAGGAAGCAGCAAGAAGGATGGTGTCGAGGTCGACGCTGAGTTCGAGGGCGCGCGAGGAGATCTCCGAGTGAAGGCTCAAGAATGGGCCGGCCTTGAAATCGACCCCACAGCCGACCTGTTCGTCTTTGTCGGCCGTTGGTCTCTCCAGAAGGGTGTGGATTTGATCGCCGATATTTTCCCCAGTATCCTGGAGAAGTACCCCAAGACACAACTTATCTGTGTCGGTCCTGTTATTGACTTGTACGGAAAGTTTGCAGCCCTAAAGCTTGCTAAACTCATGGAGGTCTACCCCAAGCGGGTGTTCTCAAAGCCTGAGTTTACGCAGCTCCCACCTTATATCTTCAGCGGTGCCGAATTCGCGCTTATCCCGTCGCGTGACGAGCCCTTTGGTCTCGTCGCCGTCGAGTTCGGTAGGAAGGGTGCGCTGGGTGTGGGTGCGAGAGTCGGTGGTCTTGGTCAGATGCCTGGTTTCTGGTACACTGTTGAGTCCATGTCTCCTGCTCACTTGCTGGATCAATTCAGACACGCCCTCAAGGAAGCGCTGGACTCAAAGCAGTCTAAGCGAGCACTCATGCGTGCGTGGAGCGCAAAGCAACGTTTCCCAGTCAAGCAGTGGATTCACCAGATCGACAGCCTCTACGACGAGTCGATCCGTATCTCGAACAAGGAGGCAAGCAAGAAGAAGAAGCTGACAAGCAGGTCCATGTTATCACTGAACACCGCATCCCACCAGGAGGGACCAGACACGCCTGGCACATCCAGGCCAACCACACCCAACACTGGGCTCCAAATATCAATATCCTCGCCACAAGCAGTGCGCAGCTCGCTGCTGCACAACGTTTCTCCCGACATTTCGACTGCTGGACTCCCCTCTCCTGGCCTGCGTTCGCCCAGTGGTGTCTCCTCACCAAACCTCAACACGCCCAAGTTCCCATGGACCAACCTGGAGCCGGGATCCGCGCGAAACTCGGCCATCAGCGTGGCCAGTTTCGACAGCTTCGCCATGCGCGCTCAGGCCGACGGCCCCATGAGCCCCGGCCTACCAGACTCGCGTGACTCTGTCGCGGGCCTGCCCCTCCCACAGCCAAGCTTCTACCAGCAGGGCAACCGCAACAGCAGTCAGCTTTCCCTTTCGGACGTCGTCGGCGAGCGGCAGGACATGAAGCTGCAGAAGGTGGACCTGACCTTCAACGACACCAACGGCGAGTTCTACGCGGAATTCGAGCAGAAGCTGTCAGCAATCACGGCCAAGAACTCGCACACCGAGCTCTGTATCGAGGAGTTCCTCAAGAAGAGTGAGAAGGAATGGTTCCGGCGGTACCGGGACGCAAAGCTGGGCCGGCGCGACGTGAGCCGGGCGCGCAGCCCCAATGGACTGGGTCTCAAGAGGCCCGAGAGCAGGGACGGGAAGAGCAGAAATTCGTCGATTGTTAGCCGGGGAAGGCAGCGACATCGCAGTATTACTCCCCACAGCACCATGACCTATATGAGTACGGAAGCGGGCTCACCCAGCGGACCAGATGTTGATGATGAATTCTTGCTGGGCAACGGCTACAAGGCGCCCACAGGTCTGAGGAAGTAAGTTGAGACCATGCTTTCACCCGTCAACAAAACGCAGAGCGCTAACGCAGATGTCTACCAGAATCCTCTCAATCAGAATTGGCGACTGGCCCGTCTACGCGTTCCTGATGGCGCTGGGCCAGATCATGTCGGTCAACTCGTACCAGATCGTCTTGCTCACGGGCGAGTCATCACAGACTTCAACGCAGCTGTACATCATCGGTTCCGTCTACTTGGTGGCATCGATCGTGTACTGGTTCATGATCCGAAACCTGAAGTCTCTGTACGCCATTACTCTACCGTGGTTGTTCTTCGGTCTGGCCTTCATGCTTCTGGGTGTTGCGCCTTTCCTCGGTAACGGTACGACACAGGGAGTGGTGCGGACTACCGCAACTGCTTTCTATGCCGCCGGAGCGAGTAGTGGAGCCGTGATGTTTGCGCTCAACTTCGGTGACGAAGGTAAGGCTATCCTGTTCTCTTGTAGCATGGTGCCACCATGCTTCAACCCCTCTCGGGCAAGCTGCTGACAAAATCCGTTCTCTAGGTGGCTCGCCAACACGTCAATGGATCATTCGCGCCATCATCGTTGCCGGCATCGCGTCCGTGTACTCCCTGATGCTCTGGTACTGGGGTTCGCTGGTGGCCATGTCCGCGGCCTCGGTGAACGCCTACGTCGTCAACACAACCATCCCCATCGCCCTCGTGGTCTGTGTCCCCGTAGCCGTCATGCTGTGGGCCGTCGGCGTCATCCTCTTCCTCGGCCTGCCTGACTACTACCGCCAGTCTCCCGAGTCCATTCCCGGTCTCTACATCTCGCTCCTCCACCGAAAGCTCGTCCCCTGGTTCTTCGTCGCCATCATCATCCAGAACTACTGGCTCTCGGCACCATACGGCCGTAACTGGCAGTTCCTCTTCGGCTCGCAGTACGTCCCCGGCTGGGCCGTATTTATACTCGCGCTGGGCTTCTTCATCGTCCTGTGGACCATCATCCTGTACATCTTCTCCATGTTCTCGGACGAGCACACCTGGCTCCTGCCCATCTTCGCCATCGGCCTCGGCGCCCCCCGCTGGGCCCAGATGTTCTGGGGTGTCTCGGGCATCGGCTGGTACCTCCCCTGGGTCAGCTCGCCCGTCGGCTCGGCCATCCTGTCGCGCTGCATCTGGCTGTGGCTGGGTCTCCTGGACTCTATCCAGGGTGTCGGTCTGGGTATGATGCTGCTCGCCACCCTGACGCGGCAGCACGTGTTGGCGGTGCTCATCGGCTCCCAGGCCATCGGAGCCGCAGTCACCATGCTGGCGAGGGCGACGTGCCCCAACGCCAAGTACGCCACCGTCACATTCCCCGACTTCAGCCAGGGCGTCCTGCCCGGCGCGGCCGAGAAGTGGTTCTGGATATGCCTGGCGTTCCAGCTGGTCATCCCGTTCGGCTTCTTCAAGTTCTTCCGGAAGGAGCAGGTTTCGAAGCCTTAAAAAAGCGCGTGCGCACACATGGGGTTGCAGCGGCACTCACATTTCTCAAGGCTTATTACTCTACTTTAGTCCACATAAAAAACCTGGCTGGCTTTTACCATAAACATTTATCAGCATCAGCGTCGGGATGCGTGTTGTTTGGCGCATAATATGGTGTCTCTGCGGTTTTTGGATTTTTTGTATTCCCTTTCTCGTCATTCATTTCCCTTAACAAACATAAAATATTGGATACCTCATTTTTTTTCACAATTGAGCGTGAATACAGAAACAGTGTAAAAGCACCTCGCTCGGTTCAGTCATTCGGTGTCGCTGGTGTGTGGGGGGAGTATCTGGATAAGGAACAAACAACACAAGGGACAAAATCTACGTATGATGTTTACTTGAAACGAGATACCGTACTTACTCATGGCAAATCGAATGTTTACCTGTTACACGCCAAATAATCCTCCGTGATGTCTGTGCTTGTCTGTCTAGCTGCTTGTGACTGTGTTCAGATGTCTATGCAGATGCACTGTTGACTTGCGGCCCTGACATAAAACAGCTCTCCCACTTCGAGCGCTTTTTAATATGGATTATCGAAAGGGCAAGAAGACTGGCCATCACAGATAGGGCCGTGTCCGGAAGCCTCTGTTCCCATGGGTGCCCGGTCTGAGGGTAAACATGTGCTCTACCAGATCCAATGAAGCGACGCGGGACAGCCAACCGCCGCTTATTGGGAAAATTTGGCACAAAAGAACTAGATCCTCTTGGGATGTCACAGTGGGAGGTGCTTTCCATCTCCTGAGATCGGGGCCGACATATTCACATCCACTGGCTCATGAGCGATGTGTGGCAACAACACTTCGCTGAAGACTTGCTTATATTGTTCATCCTTGAATTCTCGGCGGTCAATGACGACCATAGGGCTTCAAAACCCAATCCTGCCGTCTTTAATTCCCTTTTCCATGCCTCAGTGAATGCCTAAGCAGTGACGCTATGACCCCAACGCCGAACAACCTGAGCCAAGCGGGATCACAGTGATCAAAAAGACAGCGATAAATGACAAAACAAACCATCAATCCCTGCCGAGTGGCCGTCGTATCTGGTGATACTACTGGCTCGCGGCCAAGTCTAAAGTGCTCTTGTCCCACATACTCCGCAGTATCGCTTGGATCCCGTCGTCGTCATCGCCATTGACAAGGCTGGCTCCACTGAGGCCTTGCCCCTCGTGCAGTCTGCTGGCGCCACCGTCATCCGTGTCCAAGCTGGAACCCGTGCCGCTATGCCTGACCGAGGTGTTGGCTCGCCTGGGAGTCGCCGGTCTCCGCGCCCCGTTGGCACCATCTCTGACGTCTCTGAAGCTCTGACTCAGACCAAACTGCCCACCACCGGCCAAGTTCACCGAGCTGCGACTGCCAGCACCCCCGGACGGTATTCTCCTCGCGCTGTCGTTGCCAGGGAGCTGAGCCAGCCGTACCAGGCTGCGGGCAACGGGGTTCTGGTACCGACGTACTATGTTGTACTCCACCCCGGTGCGCTCAAGAAGCCTGTTGACTCTCGGATCCTGCGCCTCGTACCCTGCGCCACCTAGCAACGGACCGGCCACCTCGGCGACCTCAGCCGCGAAGCCTCCAATCCCGGAATGCCGGTGACGGACCGGCTCCATGGAAGAGCTGGCCCGCTGGAGGTTAATCTTCTGCTGTGTCCTGCTCTTTTCAGATGGTGCTGCTGCTGCAACTGTGCCCACCTCCCTGGACCGAGCCGTGGTCGCTATTGCACTGCTTGTCACACCCGTGTCCTCTTCGTCTGTCAAATCATCATCATCACGCACATCGGTGGTGCCAGACAATCCATTGTTGGTTGACGCAGCGAAGTTGCCTATAGACCTAGGCCTTTTAGGCCCTGAGCCTGAGAACGAGCTAGCCGCGGTTTGTGAGACGAAGCGTGATGTGACTTCCTCTTGACCATTGCTCCCGACGACGCCCTGAGGCTGTGCCGGCGTTACGGACAGCGTGCTGGCAGAATGCCGACTATCGGGTGATGTTGCCCGGGCCATTGCCATTGTATTGGACATGCCGGTGGTTGCGCTGTGCGATGGTGTCCGCTGAAGCAGCCTTGACGTCAAAGTACGACTGTGTTCCTTGTCCCCGGCGAAGAGGAGCTTCTGCGGCTCCGCCAGAGGGGTGGGTTCCTCGTCGCCGTTGACGCCTCCAGATGGACTCCCGGCCGCGCTTCCTTGTGCATTCCCCGACGACTGACCACTGGTATTGACGGACCCGCGTCTCGACAGATAGGGGGACGCGGAGCTGCTAGCATCAATCCACTCGTCTTCTTGGCCGTCGTTGCCGAGGTCGAAGTGCACCGCCGACTTGGAAGACTTGAACTTGCTGACAGCCTTTTCGGATGAGGACCGCTTCAGTTGGCTCTGAGGTTTGTTGCGCTTGGCGACCTCGACTTGGGAGCGGTTGCGCTTCAGGCTGGTCTGGGAGTGGTTCTTCTTGAGGCTCGTAGTGGAGGGGTCGCGGGATAGTTTGACCTCGGACGAGTGATTTCGGCGGTGAGCGGCGGGTCGCTCTGGTGATGGAGAGGTGACTCGGCGGTTGAGTTTTGTGGATGATGCAGAGGTGTTGTGTTTGGAGAGTCCTTTGGATGACGGGACTCTTGCATGTAAGCGAGCTCCTCCGCCTCCGACATGGTGCCTCTGTGGTTTGTGATGCGGCCGCTGCTGCTGCTGATGATGCTGTTGACTGTGATGTGTCTGGTCGCTGTCCAATGAATCGCTGTCATGCTGGTTTGCAGGGCGTTTTGATTGGCCGGCAGACGGCGAGATGCTGTCTCCCCGTTCCCTGTCCCTGGCCATGGTTGCTTGTTCTCCGGATGGCTGGCTGCTGCTGTGCTCGGCCACCAGATAGGCTCTCCCTCTGTCTCGCCCTGTCGCTGGAGCTCTCCAAAGCTCTGCCCACTCACTAATCGTCTCCTTCCACCGCCCCGGGATGTGTGGGCGGGCGAGCCCGCGTGGAACAGTCGAGCAGCGGCGACGGTGTGCGCCCCGGTGAAGGAGATTCCTTGCAGATTTGGAGAAGGACCGGGCAGAATCGCGCGGATTGGAGGTAAGCAGGCTCTAGGTGGGCGCGAACTTTTGCTTTTTGCGCCGACGGACTGGTCCCAGCGGAGGGGTAGGAGGGGGGCCAGGCGACGCGGAGGCGCAAGGAAGATAGGCCACGGTCAATGGGAGCGCTGTCGGAGTCTTGGGCAGCAGGATGACTATGGGTGGTGGTGGTGGTGGTGGTAGTGGTGGTGTATGGGGAGGATGGCGCTCGCTGGGACGAACTCGAGTGGCTCAATGGTGCAGCAGACTTGATCATACACAAAAGACAAGAACAAAGTGAATGAGTGAATGAGCTTGTGCCACGTCAAGATGATGGCCAATTGTTCCCTCGTGCAGGAGAAGGAGATTATCGATTGACCCGACAGTCGGCGACGTAATGAGAAGAAGTCAATCCAATTTGCGCAAACTAGCCGTAAGGACGTCGATCGATTCGAATCTAGCCCACCGCGGTGCCTACCTACAAAGTACCTGCCGTTCCGAAGTACGGAAACACAGACACACACTTGCTCTATGGCCCGTACCTGGGGCTGGTGCCGTGGCTAGGTAGGTAGTCAACGTCGGCCGTGACCGCCTCTTCAGAGAGAAACAACCTCGGGGCCATTGGTGCCTTGGAACCTTAGCAGGCAAGAAGACATGGGAAAGCACTAGCACCTACCGAGAAACGGTCTTCCGAACCTAGGCCCGGGCACCACCGGAAAGAACCACCCCCCATCCCGCTTCACTTTTCTCCCTCCGCATTTAGTCTAGACTAGTCTCCCTTCGAGTCACGTCAGTCGGCAGGCACCAACCCACTCTTCCGCAATCTCCGCTATCATTTGGCCCGAGGCTTGGTTAACTTTCAACGACCATTCTTGCCTCGCTGCAGTAGCACCTTCTCCATCATCACCATCCATCACGACAACCACGCGCCACGGTTTCGACACTTGCCGTGATTTTACTCTCCAACTCAGGTACTCTCGGATAGCTTTTCCAATACCGCCGGGGAAACATTACTCAAAATGAGTGCACAGCTTACACAATTCGAGGAGGAGAAGAAGGCCTACCAGGAACAAGTATGTCGTCCCTTGTCTTCGCATAGCTTCGCTGCTCCGTCACGACACACATGCTGACCATACCTCAGCTGGACATTGTCTCCACATCTCTCAACGATGACCCCGAAAGTTCCGAGCTGCTCGCCCTCAAGGCTGAGCTGGAGGAGATGATCAATATGATCAACGAGTCCATCGCCGACATCCAACCGAAACGAGCTGCACCACCGCCTGCAGCAGCCGTCCCGAGCAAGGCCCCCACCCCGGCAGAGAGCGCACCTGAAAAATGGTCGCGTGAGAACCACCCAGCCTTCAAAAAGGCCGCACAGGAGGAGAAGGACAGGCAAGAAGCAGCTGCGGCCGCAGCAGCAGAGTCGGCTATCCCCATCTCCTACCAGGTCAATGATACAGTTCTTGCTAAGTGGGTCTCGGGTGACAAGGGATTCTACCCAGCGCGCATCACCGCCGTCACCGGTTCCTCCACACAGCCCATTTATACCGTCAAGTTCAAGAGCTACGACACGAGCGAGACCCTGCGCGCGAATAACATTCGCCCAATCAGCAACAAGCGCAAGGCGGACGGCAGCAACCCAACTGCAGGCCCATCGGCCGCGAGCGGCAGCGTGAACAGCCCGACCACGTCTGGACCAACGACTCCGGGCGGATCAACGAGTGTGAACAACGGGATTGTCCTCACGTCCGCCCCAAGCGTATATCCACAGGCCGACAAGAACGCCGCTGCGGACGGCGAGAAGCCGGCCAAAAAGTTCAAGAAGATCAAGGCGAATAAGGAGCTCGAGAAAGGCAAGACCAAGTGGCAAGACTTCAACGCCAAGTCCAAGTTCGGAAAAACACAAAAGAAGGACAGCATGTTCCGCACCCCTGATGGTGTTCACGGGCGAGGTCAGTATTTCCTCTCCCACCCGTCAAGAGAGAGCGATCACTAACTAACTTTGGTATAACAGTTGGGTTCACCGGGTCTGGCCAGACCATGCGCAAGGATCCCACTCGAAGTCGTCACGTTTACCAACCAAATGAGGACATTGACTAAGTTGATTCTCTGCTGCAGGACCTTCCGTGCCTTGGACAGACCTCTTCGAGTTCATCGAATTTGGAATTTTGGCGTAGGCGGGCGGGGATCGGCACCTTGCCTTGGCTTTTGGTGGGCGTTGGGTCTGGGCGGATTTTCTACTACACGGTAAAACACCTCTGATTTGTTATATGGAGGCTAACTTGGGTTTCTTCTCCTCCGGCAACAAGACAGCATGTTCCAGTTTCTGGTCAAGCTTAGCGTACTCTGTTCATAGGCACGGACTTGCTGTATGTTTCGGCATACCAGCTGGGCTCGCCGCAGGGCCAGTCGCGTATATTGAAACACCGTGATTTCCCCAGATCGCTATTCTTTGGATTGATGCTAAGCTCCCACAGGCTTTTGGCAGTTATGTCGCCTCTCGTGCCATGACCGCTTCCGCCACCTGCGCCATCCCGGCAGTCAGTCGCACAACCACGTAGACGACTATTCGTCTCATCCTTGATCTTGGAGGTTGCAGTGACAGAAACCATTTCTTCCTTTTTCGAGGACTGACGCCGCATGCGAGAACAACAGGCTGCGGTCACCTCGGGATATTTGTGGCAAGACGTTTATGACGTCTTGCACACTCGCTTACATGTGCCTGCTGAGGGGTCACCATGCCTTCATGGATGGCGTTGCTGCCACAAGTACCACTTTCGATGACTATCTTCGTAGCCTCGTAGCTCACTCAGTCTCGTGACTTCAATGTGCGAATCGACTAGAAGCGTCTGATCTCTCTCTACCTTCACTTAGCAAACTGAAGACAAGGCTGCTTGAGGTCGTGTCGTTGTCAGGATATGGCACGCACGTTCATATGTTAGGTCTTTAATGCCGCGTTCTCCGCCGGTTTCATCTGCTGCTTGAGTAATCTGTTCGATATGGCTTGGGTCTGGTATCAGCACGGGAGGAGAGCGGCGAGCTGAGGAAACGGGCATCATGCAGCCAACGACCTCACAGGAATTATCTTAGCATAGCTCGCTGCTGCTGAGTTGACTCGCAGCCTTTCACGACAGAGTCACTCGGGTTTAGCCTTGTTGTCAGGACGTAGATTCCTTGAAGTATCTATCATCCATACAGTGCAGAACGTCTCGACCATCTCGCTCATGATGCGCCAGTCACTCGGCAGATTCCTCTTTGTTGGATATGTACTGTATTTGGATTGGATTTTCCAGCGAGTCCACCGGCTCATCAAGAACATGGCGAGAGGCTTTTGGAATTCTTACACAGACAATACCGAATATAGCTTCGCCAAAATCACACATAGCAATTCATCTCGACCATAGCAATATCACGGCCCAAACGATTGCGAGAAACTTCACTTGCGAGGGATGGCGCGTGCTTGGTATCTGTTTGTCTCTCTAACAGTACTTGATACATGAACCAAAACGGAAATGCCCAATATACTGTGCCCAAAATTGTTCTTGATGCGACCCGTCTATACCCGTATTTAGTCTTTTTGAAGCTTCCTGAAGAAGTCCGTGACGCCCTGAAAGACCACGAGAAGAATTCCACCGCCCTAGATTTTCAGAGTCAGCAACGCCGGAATTTTGTAGCTGTGTTGTAATGCAGCAGCAGCATATGACTTACCGGTCCTAATCTCAGCACTTTGGGCAGGAATCCCTTGTACAGGGCCGCGAAGCCCTCCTCCTTGAGCACGGTGCCGACGGCCGGGAAGGCCCAGTTGTACTTGGGGGTGACGCCGGGGACCTTGACGGCGTTCTGGATGCGCGACTTGACGACGTCGAGGGGCGTGTTGAGGACGGTGCCGACGGTGCCGCCGACGGTTCCGGCGAGGATGTCGTTGACCATCTGGCCCGACTTGTCCTTGGCCTTGGGGAGCAGCTGGCGGACCTGGAAGATGCAGCCGAAGTAGCCGGCGTTCCACAGGATGTGCCTCCACAGGGTGCTCTCGAGGCCCTGGTACATGGCGAGCACGCCCTCCTGCTTCACCGTCTTGGCCACCACGTCCAGCATGCCGCTGTACTTGCTCGCGTTGGCCTTGTCCTGCAGCCGGATCTTGACGAGCTCGAAGGGGACGACCACGAAGGACTCGGTCGCGCCGGCGGTCGCGCCCGTGAGCACCGACAGCGGCTGGGTCATCTTCTCGGCGCCGAATGCCTTGCGGTAGAACTTGCCCCACTCGTCGTTGGCTGCGAATTTGGTGGCTCGCTTGGGCGCCTCCATCAGGATTGGGGCGGTGATGCCGCGGTACAGCCGGGAGAAACTGCTCGGTGTGTCTTGTCAGTGCCTGATTGTAGAGCTCGTTTCTCTGCTGGGATGTATATCGTTTGCTCGGATGTATGATCGTGTGAGGGATCAGGATGGTGTACGCACCCCTCATGTCGGATGATCTTCTGGAAGCAGTCGAACATGCCATTGTAGGAGTCCGCACCGACTCCCTTGCCGGTCTGCAGTTGTCTGTTGAGCGTGTCAGCCGTTTTCACTTGCTCGATAGATCGGGGTCCTTACACTCTGGTCTTGACGACGTCCAGCGGGTACCTAGGTAGCAAAATTAGTATATGGCAAGCCAACAAAAACTAGCGAGCCTTGCGCTCCTGGTGTGGACATACATGACCAGAATCTAAAGGTAGAGACATGTTAGCAAGTCAATTGCACCCGGGGAATGGTATTGCATACTTCTGACACACCGGCGACAGCGCCTATGAGGATAGACTGTCAGCCATGAACTCTCACGACGTCTTGCGACAACCCCGAGTCGTGGGGGCGCAGGTCGGCAATGTGTTTACGCACCGGCGGCAAACTGGTATATGAACGGCAGGGGCTTGTCGGAAGACATTTTGGCAGCTGTCATGTAAGAAGAGTTAGCTTTGATCTATAACTCAGATTTTCGAGAGTGGCTCCCCGGGGGACGACTTGCCTGGACCGTAGGCTGGACGTGTGGATGGGGTGGGAAAGAAGGGACGAGGAAGCAAGCACCTCAGCTACGGACAGGCAGATTGAATCTTATCAGTGCGGTCGGCGCACACAAATCCTCCAAGGTCCCCTAGCGGCATCGGACCGCCGCAGGCCTACCACAAACCAAGCATTGTAATAGACCCCTGTCAGTTCCCCACGTTTAGCCGCACATGCACGCACGGTTGGGGCAACTTGGGGGACTTCCCTTAACCGAGAGGCCGATTTTCACGGGGCTTGTACTTGGACCACCTACTCAAGTAGGAAGGTATTTATAATAATTTCACGCGCAAGTATGGACGCATCTTGTGGAACCAGCCGAGATACCTAACCCAAATAAATCCAGCTTTTGATTCTCCTCATGCCATAGTTAAGCTACGGCTTAGGTGCTGCACCGGCATTTGCGCCCTGTGCAAGGAGCGGTGACCAGAATGCGAGACCTTCCTAGGTGGCTAGAATCTATTTACCTTACACAAAAGTACTAGACCTGCTCACTGGTCCTAGACAAGTCTCCCCGGCCGTCTACGGTCCTCGAGAGAAGTTTTTGGCTTCCTTGCCCTGTCCGGCAAGCTGCTTAGGCAGCATCCTCAGTGTTGAGCTTGATAATCTTTCCGATGGCGATCGTTTGACCTTGGTCACGCTGCGAGACAGTCAGTAATGAAAAAAGGTAGCGCCTGGGCCCGTGAATAAGCACTCACCAGAGTAAAGCGACCCATCTGGGGATAATCCTCGAATCTCTCAACGCACACCGCGCCCGAGGCGCCAGTAACTTCCATGCGTGCGATAATGCTGTCGCCCTTCTTTGCGTGTGTTGGCGGCCGCTTGCTCTTTCGGTTGGTTCCCTTCTGCAGGCTGTGCAGCAGAGCCGCGAATGTGACCTCCTCGATAGCTGCGTGGACGTGGAGCACACAGTTGAAACCCGCCGATAGGATAGACTTCAGGTCCAGGATTCGAATCTGGGCGTCAAAGGACTTGACACAGTGGACCAAACGCTTTGGCGAGCAGAGCACGAATCCGGGGAGAATGTCGTCTTCCTCGATACCTCGCAGTCGCATTCGTACTTGGTCGCCGCACTGGGCATGTGGAATTTCCTCTTCTTGCTCGCCATAGATAGCAGAGATGTCGATCTTGGCCTTGTTGGGCATCATGGTCAAGGCCATGCCCTTCTTCACCACACCAGCTTCGACACGGCCCTCAACCATGGTGCCCATGTCGCGGTACTTGCCAGAGACGGCCATCATGAAAGGCGCATTGATCTTGCGTTCCAGAGCCTGCATGTTGTCGAGGTACTCCAGCAGTGATGGTCCATCGTACCATGGCGCAACTCCTTCCGGTAGCCTGTCCTTGATGTTGAGTAGTGACTGGGCAGCGGCGGGCATGAAGAACACATCCGTCTTCAGGTTGTACCCGGTACCCTTAAGGAAAGTGGCCAACTTGGTTGTGCACTCCTTATAACGGTCATGCGACCACTCCACGGTCGGGTCGTCCATCTTGTTGATCACCACAACCAGCTTGTTGACACCTTGGGTTTTGGCCAGCATGGCGTGCTCACGTGTCTGGCCACCCTTCTCGAATCCAGTCTCATACTCGCCCTTTCGTGCACTGTGCGCTTGTCAGCCTCGGTGTTGCGCGTACGAGAATTGAGACCTCGCGTCTCCCTCGCGATGAGATATTCTTCCTTACCTAATGACGAGAATACCAACGTCTGCTTGTGAGGCACCACCGATCATGTTTGGCACGTATGTCTTGTGGCCAGGAGCATCTAGGACACTGTACTTCCGCTTTTCCGTCTCGAAAAATCCTCGTCCAACTTCGACAGTCTTACCCTTGGACCTTTCCTCGTTTGTGAGATCCAGTACCCATGAGAGGTACCACGATGGGTTACCCTGGGAGGACAGTTAGCATGTTCAATGACTCGAGGAGACAGGAAACATACCATATCCTTGGCTTCCTTCTTGTACTTATCCAGCGTTCTTTGGTCGACCATGCCTGTGACGACGAGAATAGAGCCGCCGAGTGTGGACTTTCCGGCATCGACGTGACCGATGAAGATGATGTTGACATGCTCCTTGCCATACATGTCCTTCAAAGTCTCCTCGTCGACATCGGCAGTCTGCTCCTGCTCGACAGCAACCGCATCACGACTGGCGCCCTTAGGGCCGGCCCGTGAAGGGCTGGATCGTCCAGAAGATGGTGTAGGGGATGTCTTCCCAGAGGACGCCTTCTCCGAGCCGGCCTTCTCGCCCGTCTTCTCGATCGCCTTTGCCGCTGTGACCTTGGCTCCCTCCTCAGCGGCGGCTTCCTTTGATTCTGGCGTAGCCTCCTCGGTCTTTGGCTCCTCCTTGGCCGGCGCGGTGCCGCCAATCGAAAGGACCTTAGCCTTGGGCTTGGGGGCGTCGCCTCCGATGCTCAGAACCTTGGTGCCGCCCTCTTTCTGGACGGTAGGCTTTGGCGCGGACTCGGAAGACGCAGCGGCAGGGTCGTTCGGTCGCTTGGCGATTGTGGGAGTCTGCCTGGGAGCTTGTGCTTGTTGCTGTTGCGGGGCTTGTTGTGGTTGAAAGCCTTGTCCCTGGTATTGGCCTGGGGTCCAAGTCAGTCAGTATTCCTGCGATGGGCTGCAGATTGGTTCAAGGATCGTACCGTATGCCTGGTTGTATTGGCCCTGGCCGTAGACATTGCCGTAGCCGCCCTGTCCATACTGCGCGTAGCCCTGGCCCTGACCGCCGTACTGTGGATAGTAGCCTTGCTGGGCGCCATAGTATCCCTGCTGGTACTGGGGCCCGCCATAGCCTCCTGGGACAAAGGCTTGTCCGGGCTGGAAGGCTGCAGCTCCAGGAGAGAAGGTCGCAGCGCCAGGGCGGAAGCCTTGCGACTGGGGCTGGGGCTGGTTGCCCAGGTTCATCTGCTGGGCCTGCTGGGCCAGGTTCTCTTCCTGAGCCGCAGGGTCGTCTTCCCAAGAGTTGAGGTTCGACATAATGGCTATTGTTGGGGTGTTGCCCGAGGTGA
Organism: Diaporthe sp. HANT25; assembly: GCA_013435955.1. Taxonomy (NCBI): domain Eukaryota; kingdom Fungi; phylum Ascomycota; class Sordariomycetes; order Diaporthales; family Diaporthaceae; genus Diaporthe; species Diaporthe sp. HANT25. Next base: position 649,397 of record JACBFG010000017.1, on the reverse strand, counting down.
ATATGGCGAATAGGGCGGAGGTGCGGCGTGGGTGTCGGGAGGTGTCTGCGAGGGTATTTCTATGCTCACAACAGCTTGCCCGGGGAGCCACAAAATGCAGGGGTGGGGTTTGATTCTCCTGGGCTTGAAAAGCTGCCCGTTGATCAGGTTTTGGACGGGCAAGGAGTTGGGTATGACTCTGCCTCTCCCTTCAATATGACTCCTGTGTCTTATTGATGCCTGACTGCGCCCACTTTCTGGTGTTCTGGGAATTACTGATGGCAGGGAAGGCAGTCGGGTCAAAAGAGCAGCTGCACAGCAGTTTAGATGCTGTGAAGGATTTGGTGCATACTTTGGGCGGCGGGGTGGATGGTCTGGATGATTTTTGCCCCACCATGACGCTGGGTGGGCTGGCTTTAGGCTGCTGCCCCTGTGGAGGGTCACACAGTTCACAGCAGGCTGAATAGACACGGTCAGGTCTGTGCGGTAAGTCCGGAAAGATTACAGTGTGAGTATTCGTCCCTGCACCCCGCCCTTCCAACGCAGCACAGTTCACTTCGACCAGTGAACCAGAAGACAGTGTCTGCCAGCATAGAAACCCCCTTTCAGGTGGGACTCTGTCCAAGAGCCTTAGTTCTGGCTTCTTCATCAAACAAATTATTCTGTCAGGCTCACACTCCTGCAAGGCCATGAACCAGCCTCCATTTGCCTCCCAATACGGCCAAGTCGGGTGAGGTCTGGTGTGTGGTGGTCCTCGCATAAATCGACCTAACCATGGACGCCCTACTAGGGCGGCTCGGGGCGCAAGCCGTAAATTATGCAATTCGAAGCGGGATAGCCCTTACATCAAGCTACGCCGTTGGGCAGTGCTCGAGACTGCTCAAGACCGTCGACGACAGAGGCGTCCGCGCCGAGCTCAAGAGCCTCCAAGACCAGCTCAACGGCAAGGTCAAGATCCTGTCGCCCGTCATAGACTTGATAGAGTTTAAGTAAGTCGCGTTTTTGATCTGCACCAAGATTCTCACTTACACATCTCTAGGTCTGGACGAGGCAACGTCTTTCTTGAATCCGCCGTCCCGTTGGCAAAGTCTCTGCACCGCGACATTGTATCTCTTGGCACGAGACTTGAGAATGCCGCCGTCGCGGAAGAGGGTTCTAAGAGGAAGGGGACCAAGGCCAAGACCGCCGAAGCTCATCATGCGGAACTGCTGCATATCATCCGCGACATCAAGGCGCTGTTAGCGCGCATCGACAGAGAAATTCCTTCCCTGCAAATCGCCATTACGGCCTCTGGAGAAACCTTGTCGTCGACAATGCCCACGGGCATATCACCCTCCCGATTCCTCCAGGCTAGCTTCTTCTTGAACCTCGGCGACACACAATTCGCCAGTGATCCCTCACGCCCGGTCCAAATCGGCCCCAATTTCTACCTGTCCCTTTACATGCTCTTCGTGGGTCACACCCGGTCCGCAACGCAACCCGGCACCCGTGGGCTTGCGAGGCCGGCTACCCCAGACCCATCCCGAGCAGGCTCCCCACAAAAGGATGAGCCGTACGGGTTTGGGGAGGGCGAGAGGAGGCCTATCTGGCAGGAGGTCCTGCATAAGGCTCGAGTGCGGCTATGCAGAACCCCAATCCAATGGAAGTTCGACCACAATCAGGGATACGTTCCCGATGGCTTTTTCATGCCAGGCCAGGAGTCTACCTACCCTGGAGACGAGGCATTCGGCCGGCCCGACGAATACGCGTACCATCTCGAACTCGTGGAGGACTTGAACGATGGTAGGGTGCACGAAGACAGCGAGACCAAGACTCGCCCGTACGACACAATCACCCAAGCTGGGATACGCGAATCAATCCCTGTCCATCAGATATCTCGCATATTCTACACGGACAGCGGTCGAATTCTCAACATCGGAAATTCTGACGAGGCCGGCAACAACCCTATACTTCTCCTAAAGAGAGACGTGTCCGTTATCGGTAACGTTGAGGTCGAGGATGAAACCTTGGAAGCTCATCACTTCGACCCGGCCAAAGCTATTGGCGGCTCGGGCGGTGATGATGCTGACTACGAACAAGACGAGATCGACCGCCAGTTGCGTGAGGAAACCGGAACCCCAGACTCGAAAGCTGTGGCAAAGCCACACCCACTAGGCTTGCACCTGCCGCCTCACCTTGACCCAGAGTGGCTCGCTTTCGAGGTCTTTTCAGAGGACAGTAACTGCGACTCAGAAGACTCGGAAGACGAAGCAGACTCGGACAGCGAGGACGAGCAGACAGTGCCCACCGTCAAGTCAAAGCGACCAGCGGCATCTCACAACCCCTCACTCGATGCGAACTTGATGGCGCAGATCAAGACCCTTTCCGTCCAATCCCCAACAGGGCTGAACGACATATCCAGCAAGCCCGCATCGAAAGAGCTGGAGAGGCTGGACGCGCGGCGGGAAGAACAGTTTGTGGCCAGGTCACCATTTAGCTCCATCACCTCGTCCTTATCACTGATGGAAATGCTCATCCGGCTCACGAGCCTCCAAGACTTTCAGCAGGCGGCACACCTGTCTATACCGGATCACATCCTGTCCTTCTTCTTGGAGGAGACGTCGACTACGGGGTTGAAGGGGGAGGAGAGGTGGAGAGCTAGGAATGAGGCGGAACGGCGCGTTGGGTTTGATCCTTACACTGATACCCCTACCAAATAAGAATTAGATTGCTTTCGGAGAGCGAGACATGAACAGAGAATATCAAGAATGAATGCAGGAAATCGCATACGCTGTGGTGTCTGGAAAGGCAGGGCAATGACACAGCTTCTAGTGGCAGAAACTCCATAGCTTCCAACCTTGGCAGTTTCCTAATTCCATGCAATCATCTCTTCATTGGCTTCTATGGAACTGCTGCGTGATTCAATTACAACAACAAATATCATTGAATCAGCAGAGGAAACTCCTGATGTCGAATTTCTTTCGTTCTAGAGAGGGAGAAGGGAATTAGGGAAGATTGAGAAGGGATGAAGTCTTCTCAGATGAGGGGATGAGAGAAATCAAACAATTGTACACCCGTACTTTGGTTACGGAAAATGCAGTGTGTTCACAGATCCGTGGATGTGGACAAAGACATATCCTGGGCGGTCGTGTTTGACTCGCGCCAGGCCCTGCAGCACCGCTGTCACAGCAACCGCCCCACTGCGTTTTTGACTATGTCATCTGTTTACTTTTCGAGCTAGGGGTCCTGCAAAGTCGCCCCTCACCTGCAGCCACTGCCAACTCAACCTGCAGCGCTTCAAACACGCCACGCGTTTTTGCATCGACCGTGTTAATACGTTGCAGCCGTTGTGAATTTCTGTGAATCTTCTTTAAGGAATGCAGGCCACTACTGCACACTTCAAGTCTTGGACAACCCTCCTATACCTCTTGAACTCTAGCTCCGTCACAGCCTCGGTCAAAAAAACGGCACAGCCAGACGTGAATCAGGCAGGCCAAAACCAACACTGTTCTCGCGCCCTTGGCCACCGAGATTGACCGGAACATTCATTTTTGACATCCAACCCAAGGGTCTCATCCGTTTGATATACCGAACGTCGCTGCCATGGCGCGCCTGACGCGTGCCGAGTCCTCTGATGAGGATGACTACCTCGACAACATCAACTCACAGGTTGCGAGCCAGTCCATGCACAACACCGCCTCACCTGCCTCAGGTACCCCATCGCGCCCCGGCAACCCTCCGGGCGACAACGTCATCGACCTCACAAACAGCCCCGAGCCTGCGCGCGGTTACAAATCGTTGAACTCTCTGGGTTTCGGGCACTCGGATAAGCCCGTGTTTGGGAAGCCAGGAAAGCTGATGTCCAGCCTTAAGCAGAAGGCAGCCGGCGCTTCCCACATGTTCCTCCAGCCGAGAAACCGACCAGAACTCCACAGAGACCAGAAGGTGCCGCCGCCTCGCAAACCTGCCGAGACGAGTCCGCAGACGTTCAGCTCTTTGGGCCCCGAGGCGTTGCCACCCGAGTACGTCCAGTCATCATACTACAGGGGAGCACCGACCGATGCTGCATTCGAGGACAACACCTTCTACACCGACCCTGCCAAGGCGAACGAGGACCTGAAGGCTCTGCTGGAGGGTGGGCTCGAGGACGATGAGGAGGAAGAGAACAAGGGCGACTTGGACGACGGCACACTGGAGGGGATCAAGGTTAAGCTCCTCCCACATCAGGTCGAGGGAGTCAAGTGGATGAAGGGTCGCGAGCTGGGCCCCGTCAAGCGCGGAAAGGTTCCCAAAGGCGGCATTCTGGCCGACGTAAGTCTTGATGCTACCCCAACAGATGATCCATACGGCTAAACATCTCCGGTAGGACATGGGACTGGGGAAGACGCTGCAGTCAATCTCGCTCATCATCAGCAATCCCAGACCGGACAGGGACCAACCAGACTGGAAGAAGAGCCTGAATGGAGTTGAGCGGGGAACGCTTGTGGTTGCGCCGCTGGCCCTGATTCGACAGTGGGAGCAAGAGATCCAAGAGAAGGTGACGAAGTCGCATCGTCTCAGCGTCTGCGTCCACCATGGACCCAACCGTACAAAGCGTTTTCAAGACCTCGCTAAGTACGACGTCGTGATCACCACCTACCAGATCCTGGTCTCTGAATTCAACTACACCTCGGAGACGGTCAAGGCGGGGTGCTTCGGCCTGCACTGGTATCGAGTGATTCTGGATGAAGCCCATACCATCAAGAATCGAAATGCCAAGGGAACGAAAGCTTGTTGTGCCCTGCGCTCTGAGTTCCGATGGTGTTTGACCGGCACACCTATGCAGAACAACCTAGATGAACTACAGAGCTTGGTCAACTTTCTCCGCATCCAGCCCTACGACAACCTCCAGCATTGGCGAGAGAATATTGACAAGCCCATGAAGAATGGAAAGGGCCATCTCGCGATTCGCCGGCTGCATGCCCTCTTGAGATCATTCATGAAGCGCCGGACCAAAGACATTCTCAAGGAAGAAGGCGCTTTGCTGCCAGGTGGAAAGAAGGCTCTTGAGGCAGCCGCCAAGAACGGATCAGGCGAGGCGCCGGAATCAAAGTTCAAGATCACAGAGCGCAAGGTCGTGGCGGTCTCCACAAATTTTTCAGCATCTGAGCGGAGGTTCTACAACAAGCTGGAGGAACGTGCCGACAAGAGTCTCGAGGCTATGATGAAGCAGAAGGTCAGCTATGCCAACGCTTTGGTGCTGCTTCTACGGCTTAGGCAAGCGTGCAACCATCCCAGCCTGGTGGGGAGCAAGTTGGACAAAGACAAGGACGCCCTCTCGACCGATACCTCCAACCAGAAGAACGCGGACACGAGCGTTGATGACCTTGCGGACGCTTTGGGCGGCATGGGCATCCAGGCCAAGAAGTGTGAGCTCTGCATGATCGATCTGCCTCGAGATGTTTCCGCACGCGGCGAAGTGCACTGCGAGGAGTGCTTGGCGAACATGGACGAAGTCAACGCGGAATTCACGGGCGCAACCAAGACCAAGAAGAAGGCGAAGAAACAAACGAAGCATAGGAGCAAACCCGAAGAAAGCAAGCGCAAGCCGCGGAGGCGAAACGTCGTCATTGACAGTGACGAGGAGGAAGAGGAGGGAAGCTGGCTCGTGGGCGAGGACCAGCGAGGTTCATTGCGCCTAGGCAAGGCTGGTGGCACTGACGACGAGAATGCCGAAGGAACGGGCGAAGACATTGGGTCGGACGACTCATTGCATCACTCCGAATCTGAAGCCGGCAGCCGACTCGATAGCTTCGTTGTCGATGATGAAGTCGCCACTCAGACCACCTATGATAATGGTTCTGATGACGACAGCCTTGTGTCCCTCGATAAGTTCGGGTCACAGCCTCTCAAATCGAAGAAGCAGCGGAAGCCGGTGACCAGAGTGGAGTCGTCCGAGTCTGAGTCCGAGTCTCAGAGTGATTCTGATGAAGATTCAGGCGTATCGGAATCCGAACTTGAAAGGACGGAGGTCATATACACACCTCACCGAGCGGGCAAGAGCAAGGCCCATCTCATGAACTCGGCCAAAATCCGGGAGATCGTCAAGATCCTGCACGAGGAGGCCAATGAGCACAAGTTCATCGTCTTCTCCCAGTTCACATCCATGCTGGACCTGGTGGAGCCGTACCTGCGCAAGGAAGGCTTCAAGTTTGTTCGGTACGATGGCGGTATGAAGAACGACGCCCGCGAGGAGAGCCTGTACAGGTTGCGCAACGACAAGAATACGCGGATTCTCCTCTGCAGTCTGAAGTGTGGGTCATTGGGACTCAACCTGACAGCTGCGACACGGGTCATCATCATCGAGCCGTTCTGGAACCCAGTGAGTAACCTCAGCCCTTCCATTCCTTTCTCCTTTCCCGTACAGCAGGCTGACACTAGACCCTACCTAGTTCGTCGAGGAACAAGCCATAGACCGTGTGCACCGCCTCACGCAGACGGTGGACGTCATCGTGTACAAGCTGACTGTCAAGGGCACGGTCGAGGAGCGCATCCTCGAGCTGCAGGAGAAGAAGCGCCTCCTCGCCATGCACGCCATCGAGGGCGGCATGAAGAAGAACAAGGACTCGCTCAAGCTGTCCCTGCAGGACCTCCTCAACCTCTTCAAGCCCCGCGGCGACGGCGGCGCCGGCGACGACCACAACGCCCGCGGCACCCCGGAGGACGACGCGCTGAACGGCCTGACGGACTTTAGGAGCAAGAAGCAGGCCGCGCCCAAGAAGGCCCCCAGGAGGGAGGATGATGTGTATGGGCGCAGGTGGTAGGATTGGCTGACCACTGTGGTCTTCACCACCACCTGGGGCTTGAGCTGAGTGTGTCATGAGGGATGGATGAATGAGTAGATGATGTGCTACGTTAGACAACAATACCCAGGCTGGCGGGCAGCAATGATACCAGTCGAAGGTTTTTCCCACTCGCCTGCCAATATACGGACTAGGGCGGCGTCGGCGTTAGGTACTTCTGAAAGTCGTATTTGGTTGTCTTTCGGTATTAGATATACACCCATAGACCTCAACCTGTAACATGCGCAATTGTTTATGATGCCTGCGAAGTGCATGGATGGCAGATCGATTCTCACGCGTTCAGGCCAGGGTGGCCACCGTTACTGGTCAACAGCTTGGTTAAACAAGCTTGTGGTAGTCGTTTCAAGTTATCACAAATTCAAAAGTGACTAGGACAGGCGTGCGAGCATTCCAATGTACTGGTTGATATTAATATCTAACGCCGATGCCGGTTGCAAACTGTCGCATCACGATTATCGATGCAAGGCCACCGTGAATGCCCATCAGCAGCTATCAAACACACAGACTATCATCACCATATTTCCTGGTCTCCGACTCCAGCTTCTCCGGATCATCCAGTAAATACAGACCCGTGGGTTAGGCTGTCCCCGAAATTCTCCAACGAATCCCCGAGCCATTCGGTCAAGTCTCCATCAAGTTCCGCCCCTCAAGAGTATACTCAAACTAATAAGCATTCGACGGCGGAACATAGGGCTTGTAGTGCGACTGCCCTCCCGACGCTCGCCTCGCGTCATATGCGGGGCCGCTCGGCTGCAACGGCGGCGGTGCGCCCGGCATCAGACTACCAGGCACTCCCGGTGCGGATGGGGCAGAAGGGGCGGACGGCGCCGATGGTGCAGGGTATGACGGCTCGCTTGGTGCTGACGGGCCGTCATCCGGCGAATACGCAGAGGAGGTGTAGGTCGCTGCGGATTGGGGGTTGTGTGATGCAATGGGGGAGTCGTAGACGGATGTGGCCAGCTCCTGGGGGTTTCCGGGTCCTGAGCCCGGTCCGTATGTGCTCTGCGGTCGTTGATGGTCTTGTGGTGGTGGTTGTGAGCCAGGTATGGGTGGGCGTGAGTAGGGGACGTATTGGCTCGCCGGTGGGGGCGACGTATTTGTCCTGTGATTTCTTCATCAGCATATAATCATTTGGTGCTAGACAGATATTCCTATGTCATCGAAAAGTGAAAGGAGAGTGAATATTATGTTGAGGGCACCGAACATGAAATACGCCGTTACGCAGGCCTGAGGAAAGTCTCAGAATTTCATGTGAAATTAGTAACAGATTGCGATATACTTACTGGATAGGCGGGACCTCATGCTGTTTTCCAGCAGAGGGAACGCGCTGGCCCTGATTCTGAGGCGGATACTGATGCTGGTTCGCCGTAGCTGGCACTTCTGCGCCAGCCATGTAGAAGGGTGCCGGAGTGGCGCTCGGTCTCTGGAAAGCAGGAGATGGGGTGGACTGAGGATGCTGTTGAGGAGGGTATGCTTGATATTGATGCGGCTGTTGTGGTTGTTGTTGATCTGCAACATTATCCGTCAGGAGTGACACTAAATATACATTCAACCTGTAACTCTATGGAGATCTAACCTTGTGGAGGGGCGGGAGTGTAGAATCTCTGATGAGGATCTTGTGGAGGCTGCTGTTGGGGGTAGCCTGGGCCTGGCCCGGGGGGCGCACCATAGCCTTGTGGCTCCTGCTGAGGTGGAGGACCTTGCCCTGGATAGCCTGGGCCTTGAGGACCTCCATAGCCCTGGGGTATTGCTGGCCGCATGGCGTACTGCGTGTAGTTGGACTGTGGTGGGTGCGACATGGAGGATTCGAGCAAAGCTTCATAGTCCCTGCGTGCCTTGATGAATTTCTCGTTTAGTTGAGTGAAGTCATCTGTGACGCATGTTAGCCTGGGTACACCCTTCCTTTCTTCGTCTTTGGATTTGCGAAAGACCCACCCTTCTTCTGTGAGTATTTCTCGATCAACTTGATCAGCTTGGGCCGAATGGCCAACGTTTGGTGGTACAGCTTCGAGATCTCCTCATTGTCCTCCTCCCGTGGCGCGCTGTTCGTGCTCAGCAGCGTCAACAACTTCTCCACGTTCTTAATCTCGGCGAAGACCTCGGCCTCCATCTGTGCCTCGCGTTGCAACTCGTCAGGCGTGGGGTCCGTCAACTTCTCGACATAGTTCAGAGGGAAGATGCCCGTCTTGCCCTTCAACGAGCCCCGCCACCAGTCCTTGTACACGCTCTCCAAGACTGCAATGACATCGCCCCTCTTGAACTCCAGCTCGCCGGGCTCTGACGGCACGAAGTCGTACAGGGCGCGCACGCGGCTGACCGTCGCGGCGGTCGTCCCGGACGGCATGGGCTGTAAGGGCGCAGCAGGAGCAGCCTCCTGGGGCCCGGCGCTGCTGCTTGGGCCGGCGGGGGCTGGTTGCTGGGCCGACTTCTTCCTGTCCTCCTCCTGCAGGCTCAGCTTGAGAGCGATCTGGAGCTCCTCCTCCTCCTTCTGGCGGTCGAGGTCGGTCAGGCTGTTCTTCTGGGGCGCGGATGGCGGTTGTAGCTGAGGGTTGGACTGCTTGAGGCGGAAGTAGGCGTCGTACATGATACCCAGATCGGCGTCCTTGCTGAACATGTCGGACCACTCTTTCATCCTCTCCAGAATCTTGGCTTTGACCTGATTGTGGGTGTTGCGGTCGTTGGCCAGCTTAAGTAGGGCATCCGTGAATGCGCGGCTGGCCAGCTCTCGGTGCATGGGCTTCCCGCAGTTCTGGCTCAGGGCGTTGGCGACCTGCGGTGGAGAAGGGTAGACGTCAGCTTGTGCGGCGCACGGAAGGAGGCCAATCTCTGCAAACGAGGGACTACTCCATCCAGGCAGGACATGTGCAGATAACCCACCTCGAGTGTATAGAGTTGCACATTGGCGTTGCGGTGGGCCAGGCGCTTGATCAGGGCCTGGACTGCCTGCTGGGAGCCGTTGGCGTCGCCGGACACGCGATCGCAAACCTCCATGATGGAGCCCCAGTCCTCGGAGGTGAGGTTCTCATCCGTCGCCTTGGCTAGACATTGCAAAGTTGAGAGTCAGCGATGATGCATGCTGGGTCTACATACAGCCCACCCGGCTGCTGTGGGCTCAACCTGACGTACCGACGGCCTCATCGTAGGGCCCCGGAGCTGCTGCGCGGAACATGGTTGCAGCTTGCTCTGTAGCTGAGGGAGCTCTGGACGGGCGGAGTCGAGTCGTGGTGGGCGGTTTGGCCTGACGGCTGATGAGATGCGGGTGTCGTGACAGTATCTGCTTCGGGATCGTTCGCCGTCGCCGAAGAAATGAAAATGATTGACTTGAGCTGCTCAGGGTAGGGTGGTTGGTGGTTGGTGGGGGCAAAGGAGAGAAGGTCACGAGCAAAGACAAGATGGTAGGAGTGTGGTGGTGGCAGCCTGAGCCGACTGGACTGTACCTATGAGAGGTGATGTCGGAGGCGATGACGAAGTCACGGTTAACTAACCCGCCAGGTATGCGAAGTAAGTACTCCGGTACAGTAAGCCGAACAACCAGGGGGGCATCCTAGGTGGGAACTGCAGCAGTGAGGTAACCCTGGCACCTGCTTGCCTAGGCAGCCTAGGTACCTAGGTAAGTCTATTTTATTCTTAGGCTGTTGGACAGGGCTCCGAACCGCATGTGTCAAACCGCTCTGGCAGTGTCTGGGTGGGGAACATTGTTATTGCAGTGGTGCAGTGTCAGTGGCGTCTCTTACACGCAACGCAGCCTCCCGCAGTCCATTCCATCTTCTCCCACCTCCACCCTGCCAGGCCTGCTTAATTATCCGGGACCCTCTCGCCAGCTGCATCGCTCTCGCATTGCGCGTATACCCTGCTTGCGCCACAATGGCGCACCGCAAAGAGAAACACCCCGACAATCTGTGAATGAATCAGTCCCATCTTCGCGCCCGATCCACCACGGAGAATTGTTAGTGTCGTTGGGCGATCCGTTGGGCATAGAGCAGGATTCAAAACGAGAGCAACCAGCCTCGCCACGCAGGGCAGTGCTGACTTGGAGGCCGATATCACGCGTGTACTGCAGATTATTACTAGCACCCGTCTTCCCTCTGATCTTCTCAGAGACTTTTCTGCTACTCGGCTGTTGAGATTTGGCACCTGCACGAGAAATTTCCACCCGTACGTACTTTGGCAGTTACATTATTGAGAATTGATGTCCTCTATGTCTATGTGCAAACCATGTGCTCCTCTGCAATGCACGAGGCTGCCCACTATGTGCATCTGTGCCTCAGCTCGCCCAGTTCAAACAGGCCGTCCGAGGCCTGCGAGCTCCTGTATCGTCCTGTGCTGTTTGTTGTGCCCTAGTGTCCGGGTCACATCGTGCGCATGCATCTCTGTAATCCATGCTGGAGCATTTGTCGCTCCTGTCGACAGGGGCATCGCCGGCCACCTTGTCTTAATCCAAGTAACGCCTTGGTAAAGCACCTCTGCCTCTGACTCTGCTGAACCATCCAACCAACCATCCTCAGGCCCCAGGTCCGAGATCCCCGGGCACCCGCAAAAAAGAAAACGATCATGTCCAGTCTGATATCGAAGAAACAAGTACAATCCGTATGACAACTCCTCGACTCCTGTGTGCTCCAAGCACTTGCTAGCTCAAATGGTCTGTTCTCTGGCTAGTCCCAGCTTGTGCTCTGTGCAGCCAAGGCAGGATTCAACCTGCCTCTCACCATCCTCGTTTCGAGACTCCGCGTGGTTCGTACCTGTCATTCGAGCTGCTGCCAACACTGCCTCCCCCGCGGCCTTCTTCCAGGCTTCGGCGCCCCATCTCGCTCACCTGCATGTCGAACACAAGTGGCTCCTCATCAGCGTCATTGTCCCCGCGCCCTGCGCCATACCGCCCACTCGAACTGCCCGCAAAACTGCCCCTCGATGACTGTGGCGGCGTCGGCCGACCGCGCGTGCTGGTGTAGCGCAGGCGGCCCGGCGAACTCGCAGAATTTCCAGCAAGGAGACCGCCCGGTGGGTTCCTCTCGCGCTCTGCCAGGCCCGGCGATCCTCCTACCGCAGTAGTCCGTATGTTTGCCGCGGGCTGGAGACCCGTGGCATCGTCCGTCGAGTCGCCCCGCTCCATGCCAAACAGAGTGCTGGCAGTCGGTGGTTCCCGTTCGGCACCGAGGCTGATGCTCCGGTGTCCTCCAAACGCGAGCTCTGCCTCCTCGTCCTCAGCCATGGCCCGGTGTTGCTGCGCGACCGAGCTTGATCGTCGGTTGGTCTGCAGGATTCTGGGTGACAGGGGAAGAGGGATATCGATCGCAGTGGTGCCCTCAGGGCTGAGTGCGGCGTCAGCGGCTGACTCCTCTTCCGTCGACGCGAAGCGAGGAGCCACGCGCGCGCCTCTCTCGTCGACCTGGCCCTGCGCTTGTGCTTCATAGTTGATGATCGAGTTCTCGCTGAGCCGCGACGGAATGGCCGGCGTGTGCGGAGTGTGTGGGGAGAGCGGCTTTCCAGGCGACGAGGATACCGACATTGAGGTTCCCGGTGCCACCATTCCCGGCACGCTTGTCAACTGACGGCTGGACGAGCTCGACGATCGTTGCAATTGCACCGAGGAAGCCATGGACTCCGTGAGGGCATTGTTTGAGTCGCGCATGTGCTGAAACTTCGAAAGCTGCGCCACTGTTCGCTTGGTAGCGGACTCGCCTTTCTTCCCAGGCTCGAAGCTCGGGAGCGTCTTCTTGCTATCCAGGACCTTGAGGAACTCGGAAATGTTATCATCATCAGCATTCAACGACCCGGAACTGGTCTGGCCACCAGCCTCAGCCAATAAGCCAGATCCAGGTTGAGCAATTGAAGACGAGAGACTCTGCCGTCCACTACTGGCCTGGTCGTCATCGACTCCTCTGCTTTGCCCGCCAAACGACAGCCTTCCCCTGCGATGGCTGAAGCTGCTGCTGATTCGACCGCTGGACGGCCTAGGAGATGAGCTCACGGGTATCTCACCAGGAGGCGGACCCCCTCGGAGGGAGGCCGGCATACCAGCTGTCAGCGAGTTACGGTTTCGAGCTTGTGCGAGTGCACTCGGCCCTGACTGCCTCTGGCCCGAGAGAGGCGAGCCGGGTATGTCCACATCCTGGATCCTAGGGGAGCCCGACAGCGAACCTGCCTTGAATGGCTGGAATGAGACCGAAGTGCGCCTCCCGGAGGTCTCCCTACCACGGATCGAAGGGCGGATTGGCAGAGAATGGCGTGGCTCTTCTATGCTTGCCGGGACTGAGCCAGAAGGAGAGCTGGTTTCTGAGCCCGCAGGCTTCACAGCCTTAAGAGCCGAAATAGGACTTGTGCCCAGGGCTCCTGCACCATGAAACGTGGAAAGGCTGCCGTAGGTCTGTTGAGCATCTGAAGAGCCTGTTCCGTGTCGCCTAGAGGGCAAAGAGCCCACCTCAGCCGACGTTTCTCGGCGACTTATCTCCCTGCTCTGGGGGATTGATGGCTTGAAGAAATTCTCGTCGACCCCCATGAAGCGGGAACTGAGGAGCGACTCCGCATCGTCGACCCGAAAATGACAGTCGTTGCGATATGCGACCGAGGCGTAGAATCGGCCTACAGGCAGTTCCAAATCTCCCAACATGTAGTCTGTCACCACGTCGCGGCCGTCGCTGATCGGTTGCCGAAGCGCATCATGGCCACCTGACCCGGTGTCAGCCATCGAGATGCGACACTTGACCTCTAGGGCCGGCTGAGGCTTCCTAGTCATGTTTTGCTGGGAGAACTTGTACGAGGGTATTATTCGACTGGCCGTGAACAGCGCGCGAAAGAAAATGATGCACTTCTTGTAAATAGTGGGCAGTGTCGGCCCGAAATCCTCGACGTCTTGTATCGATGCAGGCTTCAGTTCGAGACGCCACCGCTCCAGTATGACTTCAGTGTGTCGCCTTCTCGAGGTCGGGCTGTCGTCGCTGGTTTCTGAGGAATTCAAAGCCTCGAGTACGTCCCACCTCTTACCATTATCGTCGACCACCACCAGGCATTGGCTGGGCGACAGACGAGAGGCATCCAAGTATGTCTCAATCACCATTGCTGGGAAGGGGTTTTCGAAGGCGCTGCAAGTCTTCCACAAACGGAAATCGTTTCGAAATTCGTCTATCTCGTCGGTTTCTAGCGAAAACTTGGTGGTTACGGTCAGAAACGGCCCGCATGATTCTTGTCTTGTGTGGACATACCCATTTGTTGGTCTTGCCAGCTCCCAGGGGCGTTGTCTTGATGCGCGCCTGGGCAACGAGTACGGCAGCCTTGAGAAACAGATTCTAGAGCACGTTAGCTCATGCGGACTTCAGGAAGCAGGTACCCCGGCTACGCACCTGGACGATTGAATCCAGCTTCTTGATGGATTCGGGACTCGGCCCCTTGAGCTCGAATTCTCCGCTTCCACTAGAGCTGGTAAGGCCCTGCCTGGGCGATTCCGGGGCTCTGGCCTGAGATCCTATGCCTTCTCTGGGGTTGTTTGATCTTGTGGGATTTGTTTGAGGTGAGGAGGCAGGAGATGCCGTCCTCGGCGGGTGTCTGGGGTGTTGATGCATGTTGAGGAGAGGCTCGGGGTTTAGATTTCACGTGGTACGTTGGTGAGTCGGTCCGGTAGGAGGGGGGGTACAACAGGAAATGATGCTAGTCGCGCGCAATAGGCTTGATGCAAGGCTGAGGGCTGACGAGGAACGATGGCGGTGGTGAGGCGGCTGCCGGATGAGGGTGTCGTGAATTGTACGGGGCTGCTGAGTATCTACTCTCGATTCCAGCGCACATCGGCATCCATTGTTACACTTTAGCAGGAGGGACTTGTGAAGAGACCATAAGGCAGACTCGTGAGAGCTTGCACACAGAGCTAAGCAGGCTGTGGGTGGAGGTGGCAGCTCCGAGGCTGGTTGGCTCTCGAGAACAGGCACCGACGCGCACCAAGTGCTCAATTCAGGGGTGACAGCTGCAGTTACCGTCACGATTGACTTCTGTGGCTGGCCGCGATCTAGAAAGCTGCAGCCATGATGGATATGCACCTTATGCTCGGGCAGAGTGGCGATGGGTGGGTGGGTGTTGAAGAGCCGGATGTGCAGTCCAGGAGACGAGGCGGACAGGACGACGGCCAAGGTCACAAGAGAAAGGCCTGTATAGCCGGATGAAGGTTGAGCAGATGCTCGGTGTGCATAGATGCAGAAGAGAACCGACGTTACGAAGGTGGACCTATGACCGGGATGGATCTGCGATGACTGAGAATATGCAGGGTGCCAGTTGAAGTCATGGGTGTTGAAGCATGCCTCGTGATCCTGGCCGCTCTGTCGTCATCCGGTGCCGAGGAAGCTACTTGACTAGAGTCTGTTGTTGCGAGGGCGGCGCCGCTCAGCTGCGCAAGCCAGTGCAGGATGTCTTGCTGCTGGCTTTCTCCTGGGTACACAGAAAACAGAAGAGACGGAAGAGAAGGGCGAGTATCCAAAGGCGAAAGATAGCCAAGGGATGAGGAGTTGGGAGAAGATAGGAGGCCCGGCCTGACGGAGTGAGCGAGCGAGCGTGTGAGTGACTGGACTGAGTGTGACTGATGCGAGGAAGGATGATGGGTGTGCTGGTGTGGTGTCAACCGAGCGGGATGTGGAGCAATGCGTCTGTGCAATCCGGCCAGCAGGAGAAGCCCAGTCTGCCAAGCCAGCAGTATGGACGGACTACAGAGGGGCCTGGTAGCCTCACCCTCTGCTGCAGCTACGGCAGGTACCTTGTTGGCAATGGGACTGCAGACATCACTCGCATCCGGCATATACAGCACATCGGGCTGAAACAGAATATTATATCCCTCGATGTACGCTGTGGTCTTGTCTTGTTCTTCTCAGTGCAAGCCGCCATTGTGCTCCACAGCTCAGTGTCTGCTTGACGGACAAAGCAATCTCCTGCTCACCTGGCCCTGGATTCATGGCTGCTGCACCTGACCGCCGCTCTCAAAAGTCACTCTGCTTCGGACTGCCTAGATGGGGAGTACAACAACAAGTAGACTATGGGAGGGAGGGATACCTTACAATATGCTCTCATGCAAAGGTCTGAATCATACCACATGAAGATATCATCATCATACATGCAGTAGTCATCATATCCACCACTCTCTTGATTGCTCAACCATCAATACCCACCACAACCATGACTGAATCATTCCCGAGGTTCTTCAGTTCAGTACCACGGCCAAGCTCATCCGCGATCGGCGACGGAAGATAGATAAGAGATAAGATAAGAAACGGTCTACCGGCACTGCATTGGACGTCATGATCTGAGTCCTACAACACCAATCCAGCCATGGTTGGCGGCATGCGGTTGTGCAACACCATCTGCTCAATAGCGCACGACACCTCCTCTATCTATACCGTAGTTTATTCTAGTCATCTACTGACTCATCTGCATTCTGCATCTCATTGCCGCGGCTGCACCCTCCGTTGTTGCAGCCGGCTGACCTCACAGCACACCACGAGTCTACCTCTGCAAAGAGCAGACAGTCTCGTCAGTGTCTGCTGCCGCTGACCCGATTGCAACACTCTGTTTATCGGGAAGTTTATTGCGAACTCTAAGAAGTTGAGATTCTGATGGTCTTATTGCCAAGTTTGTCCTGTCTGGGTGCTCGGTTCTTAGGGTCTATCGTTTTCCATCCGGCCATACGCGAACCCATAATTGAGTGGAGGCATTTGACATGAAAAAAATCAACAGATGCCTCAACAAGTATTGACCTGAAATTGCTGTTATTGCCAGTCTTCTGCCAGTGACTCGATGCCACGATATGATATATGTGGAAAACAGCCAGAGGAGCGTGTATGTCATATAGTAACGGAAGAATAGCCGTACTGATGTTTCTCACACTCTATAAATAATAGAATTTCCAAGACCACAGCAGATCGCCAGAAGGAAGATAAGCGCTGTCAAGAATTCCTCCTGCTCAATAGTCTGCTACCTAGGTAGATGTGTCAAGATATTAACCGTATACTCAGCAAACACCGAGGACGTCCAACTCGTCTCAATTCGGTCAGAACGAGCCATAGTGAAAGGCAATATCCATAGTACTGTTCCAAGGTCCAAAGAGATGGCATTGTCGGTGGGGTGACTATATTATGTCAACAATGCTGGTCCTCCACGCCTCTCAGAAATCGTGAACTTGCACAGACAAGAGTGATTTACGAGAGAAGAGCATGAATATTATTCGAGAGAGTTCGCCATTGTTGTGGAATCTTAGTCACATAGAATCTCGATCACATACATTGGTCAATCGCATTAGTCTTCTGCCACCGACTCCCACATTGTTATCCAAGAAGCAGTTTCAGAAGACAGAGACTACGGGTATCATTCCTCGGATAGTAGACCATTGCAGATTATCGAGGGGATATTGTAACAAATGTGTAGGCACATTCTCAGAACGTCGCCCGTCGGGAAGGAGGGTTACAGTATATTGATGTCCGAAGCCAGCAGAACGGTTTCACAAACAGAACGAACAAGACATCTCATCGTATATAGTTGGCTTCATATAGCACACACAGCCTTCATGTTCTCTATATTCTACGCGCTCGATATGGGAATATGTACGACGAAGCAAAGTAACCAAAACCACATCGCAGAATCAATCTCGAAACGGCATGGCGATCTAATTAACCCATGCAGAACAAACGCGCGGCGTCAAGCTTTACATTGCAGCACTTGAATTTTCATCGCGTCCCCAGGCCACCTCCCGGCACCAGTGCTGGTAACAGCCCGGTGTGTGCACGTTGCTGCGGGTGCATCATGGCGTGGCCTTCGCAGCACCACCCCGACCCCTACCGCGCCTGTTACCACGGCCGCCTCTCCCTGGTTCCTGGTTTTGTTGCCTCACCGCTTCGCCCTCGGTGCCAGCGGCGGCGCCGGCGCTGGGGCTAGCACCACTCGCCCCGCCTCCTCTACCGCCTCTGGGCTTCCCGCTTCGGCCTCGCCGGCCCTTGCTGCTCTTGCCTTCCTCCCGCTCCTTTTCTCTGGCCGACCGCCTGGCTTCTTCCTCCTGTGTCCGCCGCGACTCCTCCTCCCACCACTCCTGGAACGCCTGCTCCTGCTGGATCTCCATCAGGCTGCGCTTGGCTACTGCCTCCTTCACGCTCTCGAGGTTGCGCCTCTCCTGGTCGATGATGTCGGCCATGCTGAGCCCTATGATGGGCTCTGACTTAGCTGCTGGTTTGATGTATGATTTGGAGTGCGGGACGACAGGCTTGCTGGACATGTCGGCCGAGAAGGTAGAGGTAGAGGCGGTTCTCGCTGGTGGGCGGACAGGGGGCGTTGCGGCCGGTGTTCGCGACTGGCCAGAATGCCGTGTATCTGGAGACTGAGTCCGTCGTGGAATGGACTTGGCTGACGCTTCTGCCGCCACGAGGGGCTTCGTGTTTGGCGGGGCCGACTTTGGCGCCTCTGCCCGACTGTCCTGAGAAGGCGGTTTCGACTCGCTGGACACTGCCTTCCATGGCGGTGACTTGAGGTCTCTGGTTGGTTTCTCCCATGGAGTCTTTTCCGACAGCGCTTGGGCGAACTGAGCCGCCTGCTCTGCTTGAAGCTGCTGCTGCCTCTTGCGTTCCTTCTGTGATAATTTCGGTTGCGAAGATTTTGCTGAGCCTTCTTTCGCCTGTTGCGCAGCCAAACCTGCAGATAAAGCTGAACGGGCAGGCGGTGTCTCATTCATGATTTCCCGCAAGTCAAGCTTAGCGGTCGGCAAGTTCGAAGAAGCCCACGGGTTGCCTGGCTTGGGTGAAGGTGTGACCGAAGGCTGACCGGTCAGGGAGGTCGAGGAAAGTCCAAGGCCAGCTGGCGAAGAGCCCAACGGTGACTGCCGGGCGGGTTTTGAGTGCTGGCCGCGTAAGGAGTCGCCCAGCGGAGGAATTTGGTCCAATTCAGCTTTCTTTCTTGGGTTCATTGTCCTCTCAGGGCGTATGGATGGACTCTCAAGTGGCCCCTCATCCTCATCCATATCGAACATCAGGTCGGCCTGACCAGCTTTGGGGCGCAGGTCAGGACTGAAGGGCTCGTTTCTTCTCGCTGCCGCTTTGCCCTTGGACTTATCCAGAGCGGGAGACACAGGATGGAAGTCCTCGAGGCTGCCAAATTTGCCCTTGAGGGAGGAGGAAAGCTTTCTCTCATCCTCCTTTTGGCTTGCTTTGAAGGCCATCTCCCTTACCCTACGTTGCCTTTCCTCATCTATGTCTTGCGCCAGGTTCGGATATTGTTCGTGAAGCAGAAGCGCGGCCCGACCACTCCTTGCGAACGGGTAACGCGCAAGCTGATTGCCTCTGACCACTTCGTCCAGGTCAAGTAATAGCTCCTCGTCGAGTTCGGCCAGCAGATTGTTCTCAAGCATATTTTCCAGTTGAAGAGTGATGTACTCCAGGCCGGCATCCTTGAATTCAGTAATAGAACATGGACTGATGGCATTCAGGAAATGTGCGATGTTGCGCGTGTTGATAAACCGAGACAAGACCTGCTGGCAGATTTGCGACAGGCGATCGAGCATGAGCTCGTTGGCGACAGAAAGAACATCCATTACCAAGTCCGTAAATTCGTCCAGGTTGTCAGCGACAACTCCGTCGAACATTTGGTCCCCTGTGTCAGAATAAAGATAGCTCAGAACAAATTTGAAGGTCTCTGGATCGATGTGCTTCAGGTCGACGGGAATTCTTTCTGAAGGCCCTTGAGCAGCACGACGGCCTGCCAGCCACATACCCTGGGAGCGTCCGTAGAACAGACCCTCGAAGAATGGGCATCTCTGACACAACAAGGAGCTGTGAACTAGCATTTCATCACCATCGAGCTCCAAAACCGCGTCTGCGTCCTCGAAGAACTGTGGATCTCCCAGGGCTGATCGCAAATCCTCATCTAGGTGCCTTTGAGGGTCGACTTGCTTCTGGGCCGCGGCCTCTAGCTTTCCAAGCTCCAGGCTGCTCGCTGTCCTGACGACTTCGGCTCGGATTTGACGATACCTATAGGCCAGTGATGGATCGTGGCGAGTGTAGTTCCAAGCCGGAATGACACGATCTTCGTACATGTAGACAACTAAGTTCAACAGTGAAATGATGTCAAGGCCAGTGAAAGTCACGACAATCTTGTCAAGAAGCTTTTCAATGACGAATACATCCGAGGATTTGTAAGTGCCGCTGCTTCGAAACGACCATAAAGCTTGTCGTAGGGTCGGGCTCCTGGCGGATAATATCCAGCTGTGAACTGGAACCTGGAGCTCTGGGAGAGAAGAGGAGCAGATGACAGTGTCGAGAGCAGACTAGGAGATATCAGATATGTGCTCAAGCATGTAGCCAAACGCAGTGGAAGTCAAGGCACGTGGGTGTGTAAAAAGACAATACAAGGTTTGACGCAGGCAAATAGTGTGAAAGTTGCAGAACATGGAAGGAGAGAGTATCATTTGTTCGAACGTATCCGAACTAGATAAGTCTTGAACGAAATCAAGGTGCGCGCTCGGGCAAAGTTGAAGTTTGGTACATACCTGTGAAAACTCGGTCCCGGAATGCCACGACAGCAAGTAATTGCGAAGGTCCGTCTCAAGGTCGGGCGACTTCAGCACTTCGTACGCGACGGACCCCAGTCTCTGCTGAAGCGTAGTAGCATCCCAGATTTTGAGGATTCCCTTTCCTTTTGAGCCTGGGTCGGATGACCTGAAGTCCCGGAGACAATTGAGCGGCGCGATGTCGTCCCAGAGCGTCTGGCGACCAACGGTTACTTGCTCGCGCATGACTTCCGAGTCTTTTCGGACGGCAGCAAAGGCCCCGAAGACAGAGCTCCGCACCGTGACAATGTTGGTGATGCCCGGGACACGCTGGAACTTGAAGTCCTTGCGCTTGGCTTCACTGGAATCAGCCATGTGCGTGTCTTTTGCTTTAGCCCTTCTGATACGCCGCCAAACTGCCCCTGATTGCGTGCTGATTATAACTGAACCGTGTTCGCCAACGTCGACCGACCTTACTCCGTCCTTGTGGGCGCTCCATATGCAGATCGGTTGGCTGACAGCGCCTTTGATCTTTGAAGGATTGGTAGTAGACGTCGACAGCTGAGTGTCCGCTTTCTTTGTAAGATTCATGGAGAAGAGGTCACCACGACCACTAACTCCTACGATGGTCTCACCGCCCGAAGCGATGTGCTTTATCCGATTCCGCTCTGCGTCGTAACGTGAAGACATGGATATGTTGCCCAGATGATGGCTTGTGAGCCCGACCTCACCGAAAGGAAACTTGACAACGTTGTAGCCATAACTTGTGAACACAACCACAGTGTAGTTCGCGAGAAGGCAGGTTGTCGCCTTGTCGATGGCCGAAACAATGGTTATTCCACTGTTCAACAACGAGGCGGCTACTTTCCTGGGCGTCTGCTGCACCTCAAGTGAACGAGAGTCGGCGTCCATCAAAGCCAGCCTGGAGTTCATCAGCAAACTGGGATCACATGGAATGGTGCTCGAGATTACTCACTGGCCAGTGTTGCGACCCCAGCAGTAAAGACTGCCGGCACTCGTGAATGCCACCGAGTGAATGGTTGACGCAGCAACGCCAACGATAACCTCCTTTTTGAGTGGCCCGAATAGCTGCCGGGGCAAAAGACTCATGGCCTCTTCTCCAGGAGGGGGCTCAGGCAACGTGTAGCCGAGCGCCGAGTTGGCATTGGAACCCCAGCTGTACAAGCCGCCGTCTGACGTGACGGCCAAAGTATGGTTCTGTCCCAATGCAACTTGAGTCACTTTCTTGTTCGCGAGACTGCCTTGAACTGGGCCGTAGGTGAACCGCGTATTCTCGTCACCCAGTCCGAGTCTACCCCCACGGCCGACGCCGCAGACGTACAGGTTGGAAACAGGATCCGTCGTCAAAATAGCACTATGGTATTTCGACAGGGCCACGTCGTGCACAAGCAGCTCCTTGTGACGAGTGAGCGTCGGAATTTGGTCGGGCGTCTCGACGCCACCTCTCTCGACATATTCTTCGTAGAACCTCTGAATCAAATGTGCAGGGCGCTCAAGGTAGACCCGCTCGGGGAACTGCCGGTCATCCTCGTCTCCGAGACCCAGAGACAGGTTCTTGTTGCTGCCAAACGCGAAAACCTCAGTGCCATTGACGAGGTCGAGCAGACCACCGTCGGCGACATTATCCGTCGTGACCGCGACCTCCTCACTTTCCGAATCATCATCCGAGTTATCCGCGTCATCCCGGCTCTTCAGATTGCGTTCGCCAATAGTCGAGTTGTACAAGTCGAATGGACTGTTGCCCTCGTTATCCTTTGTCTTTATGAGCCTTCCGACTCTTGCGACAGATGTGCCAAGGGTCAAGCCAGCCAGATCTCTCCGCTCTTTGTCCAGCAACAGTCTCGCGATTGAGACGTTGCCCGTATACAGCGCGCGGTGGAGGGCATTCCAGCCACTCTCGGGGTCTTGCACGTGGATATCGACGGCGGGGTGATCGAGCAGGGCTTCGACGAAGGCGATGGCGTTCTCGGAGTCGGAGGAAGCGGCGCGCAGGAGGATAGTCAGACCCATGTAGTCGCGGCTGTTGACCTCAGCGCGACCAAAGTTCAAGTTGCCAGAACGCGCTCCTCCCGCGCCGGGCCCTAGGGCCGACGCCTTGCGCGACTTGGGGGCATTCCTGGGCGACGTCCCGAATGCGCCGGGGCTGGCGGCTCCTCCTGTTCCTATGCTGGGGCTCTTGGATGCGCTCTGGGCATTGTAGGCGGCGGGGGCCAGCAGGCGCCGAAACTTGTCGACGTTGTCCTCATGATAGGCTTTCCACAGCAAGTTGTGACTCATTGAGCCGGAGTGACGGGCGGGTCAGACTCTTCCAGCACTTCGGTGCACCTCGCTGTGAGTCTCGATTTGGATCACGGCGTTTTTAAAGGCGCAAGGGAAGTGCGGAAGAGAGACTCGGAAGTCGAAATGCGTTGCCGACTTTTGCGCGCGCAGTAGAGGATGTGTGTCGCGGGTTGGTTCGGTTGGGAAGTTGCCACCTGGTAGTAATAAGCTGTGGTGGTGGAGACTAGTCGAGCTACCAGTGACTGATTTAATCGATGCTTTACTATTTGAAAGGTGTTTTACCGTGCGTAGGAATCAAGGGTCTGTTGGTCAATTTGGCAACAGTTTTCGAGTGTTGGTAGAAGAAGGAAGAAGAGGATGTACAAGTTGTGGTTGATAAGATCAGGAAGTTGAGGAGGGGCATCCGCCCGGCATGAGGCATAGTGACGACGAGACGAGTCCCAGCTCTTAGACAGACCCGATGCGCGTGTCACCCGCGCCGAGGCCCTCAAGCTGCCGAGCTGCCCGCCAATCAAGTTACACACCCGTCAACCGTGCTCAAGGCGAGGCCTCTCCGGAAAGCTCCAGAGACGGAGGTACTCGTGCACATGGCAATGCATATAAATTTCAGAAGCATTGGGGATTGGGGCTAGACTGAGACATCCCAACTTCCAAGATTGTTGGCGAAGGAGACTGGGAGACTTGTAACCCTCATCCTGGACTTCAAGACCGCCAGCTACAAGGCTGAGACTTGAATTGGGCACATGTTTCCGCGTATTGACAAGTAAGATGATTTCCCGTAGCACAAGATCCTATATAATGCTCGACCGCGATATGCTTTCTAGTACACGAGTAAGATCGTACTGCATATCCGGCCACAGTACCAGGAGATTCTTCGGGATCCCTGCAAGCCATGCAGATGCAGGCCATCAAGAGCTGCTGTGGGGCATATAAGCTGTGCCAGCCTTGGAATGTTACCTCCGGTTCTCGGTTGGTCTCACAAAAGCAGAGATGACAAGACACATCTGTCTTCTCCTTCCACCCGAGCAGTCACGGCTTCTCAAATCAGGCACACAAGATTCACGAAGATAACTCAGACCGGTTAGAATCGCGTCGATAATGTTTTGCTTCCTATGAGCTACTGAAAATA
Source organism: Diaporthe sp. HANT25 (assembly GCA_013435955.1). Classification (NCBI taxonomy): domain Eukaryota; kingdom Fungi; phylum Ascomycota; class Sordariomycetes; order Diaporthales; family Diaporthaceae; genus Diaporthe; species Diaporthe sp. HANT25. The sequence continues at coordinate 625,672 of JACBFG010000017.1, read as the reverse complement.
TCCGCCACAAGGGAATCACTACCACGCAAATCACGAAACGAACAAACATGCCTGCGACCAGGCAAACGTCACCAGCAAGAGCGTCTAACAGCGAGGGCGTGAACCCGAGGCGGCCCCCGAGAAAAGGTCGAACCGAAAGAAACAGTGCAATCCGTCCAAATGCCGCACGTAATGTCACTAAGCACCATCCATGATTCTCAACCACTCGTTTACTTGGTGAGCCAACCGAGGTAGTCCGCCACGATGAGTGTCACCATGGCGTGCGGTGCGATACGCACGTAGTACGTTCCGAAGCCGCGGTAGAAGCGCAGCAGGCCCTCCTGCTTGGTGACCTTGACGAAGCAGTCGGCCATGCTCTTGTATGGAAGCTTGCCGTCGGGGCCCTTGCTCTGCTTCTGCAGCCGTGTCTTGACGAAGTCGAACGGCAGTGAGAAGAAGGATGCGAAGAAGCCGGCGATGGCACTGGCGCTCAGGGTCTGCGTGCGTGACGACCACTCTGTGCGCGTCTTGAGCTGTGCCTTGGCCTCGCTGAAAAACGCGAGTTGGCCAAAGTTGAGGGCCATCGCCCGCACGACCGTCGGGGCTGCCCCGGCCCACAGAGCGCCGACGCCCTCACTCTTCGCGATGCGTGACAGGGCGTCGATGACCGACTTGTAGTTCTTGCGCTGATCCACAGGTTTCAGGCCGTCACTTTGCATCCGAATCAGGGCAAGGTCTGCCGGATTGCCGATCATGGCTGCGATGCCGCCGGCGCTGAGGCCTGCCGTGGCGCGTTCTGCGAAGCCAATCTTCTGATCCTTGGCCTTTGCTCTTGCTGTCAACTGGCCCATGAAGGTATCGAAGAAGCCGATGCGTGCGGTTGTGTAGACGGCTTGTCGCAGGAGACCAGCCGACAGGCCTGTGTACAGATCGAGAACCTTGCCCTTGGCGATGATCTCGCGAGTGACGGAGAGGGGTGTCGGTTTCGGACCCGTTGCCACGCCCTCGCCGGCCAGCTGGATACGGACCTTCACCATGTCGACTGGTTGGATGACTGTAGTTGCCACCATTCCACTCAATCCGCCGTTGATGAAGGGGAGCGCAGCCCTCATGTAGGGTGTGTGCAGGAAGTCATTGGCCACAGCCGCGCCCTCGCTCTGGACGTTCTTGGCCGACCCCATGACTTCTGAAGTTTTGGACCTGGCTGCCTCAGCGGCCTGCTTGATGGTGTTCGACATGATTGATGAAAGTGTTGGAATAACGAAAAAGTTCTGATGCACTTTAAGGTTGACTGCGGTTCTTTTCTATGAGACGCGTAGACACACCGAAGAGAGGACCGATTTGAGAGAACTGTACGTTGTTAGAACCACGACACAGTACAGAGCATCGCAGGCGTTTGGAGGTGAGTGATGAGTTCGTGTTCAAGGTCAGGCAGGTGCAGGAGAGGAGCAAATTCACAAAGCAGGCAAGTGCTCAATCGAAGGGTAGTGGGAGGTGACTTCCTCAAACAGAGGAAGGTCAACGTTTCGGGGAACGACGCGGCGAGGGGCATCCGTCCTTCCAACGTGAGACGGACAGACAAGAGGAGCCTTGGTAAGGTAAGTTATACACCTGCCCGTCACCTCAGTCCTGGGTTCTGAGTTCCGATCCCAGTCTGCTCCATCTGGATGGCATCACCATGCATTCCATTGGCACTACGGCACTATTCGATGCTCCGTAGTAGCGCCCGCCAGTCACAAAAGGGCCGGTCCTGTCAACCGAGGTGGACGTGCGGCTGAGATCGGCTACGTGGTTGAGGGAGGAGGTTGCAGCCATCCCAGATTAGGTTGTTGGTATCGACGGGCACCAGGTCCGTCGGGAAAACCAGGGACCAGGCGACTCAGTTGCCGTGGTGGATGGGTTTCTCTTTGACGAACATGGTTTGGTTGACCGGCTCACTAAAGCCGATCATCCAGAAACCGTTGACCTGAGCTTGTGTCGAGGTGTGTGCAGGTGCGTACGCGCGGGCAATGGTTGGTGTAAGTGAAGGTGTGGGGACATGTACGGGTGAGACTCTCCCCAGGGCAGCTGGGGCCCAGAGCTCCCTCCCAACCAACCGGAGCTGGGCTTTGTGGGCTGACCAGCTCCTCTCAACAATCTCGGCAACTCACATTCAATTCAGCAGCCCAAAATCCAAAAACCCTGGCCTCTTTTCTATGGGGTACTTTTCTCTACCCGGCCTCTTCAATGCCAGCAACAGCAGCCACCGGACTGTCCCGGGCTCGTTCTGTCGCACCCGGTGGGCTGGCCCGCGGTTATCGAGACGTGCACTATCAAGGTGGGGGACCGCTGACGCGATTCCGTAGCCCAGAGTTGACTGCCGAGACTCGGAGATTGTCTGGGCGGGTGTTAACACCGCTCGGAGGAGAGAAGACCAGAGCCGAGAAAGGTTGAGTATTGAACAGGATATCCTGAGAAACCGCTGACGAACAAAAAGGAGAAATCCAAAATGTAGTCGACGGTGAAACGGAGACCGCGTGGTTCTGGGGAGAAAGAAAAGACCAGTCCGACCAGACCGCGAGGAGGTGGGCGGCTTCGACTAATAAAAGGGTAGTTGGAGTCAAACAGGCACATCGACCTTGGCCATAATAACTCCAGTTCCCGAGGCGGGGAGCGCATTGTCTACCTACGGGCATACTGTTCTACCAGGTCTAAGTTGCTGGTGTGCCAGCTACGTAGCCTGCAACCACTTTCGTGTGGGACGGACCCGGCGCCTGCGACTGAGACTGGGACAACGGTTGCTGGTCCGGTCGCCCATCCTCCTGCTGCCCGTCCTGCTCCATTTGGGATTGCGAGCCGCCCGCATGTGACAGACCTACGAGCTGGCGAGATGCCCATTTCCCCAAGATTCCAAGCCTGTTTCCGATGCGACACTCGCCCAGTAACAAGCACTCAGGGATCC
>JACBFG010000017.1:605864-622738 GCA_013435955.1 Diaporthe sp. HANT25 | reverse complement strand
CTCGCACGACTTGCTCGAAGCTGTCCAGGACCTCTGCTCGGGGGAGGGGAAGAGGCGGGCAGGAGACATGACGCAGCGGTCATCAGCTGGTAGTCCGTGGACCGATGGCGCCGGGGAGGTACCAGCTCTGGACATATCACTCGGTCTCCCATCAAACATCGCACTAGCGCTTGCATGTACAATCTAATGGGCTAATGGCATGCGACCAACAGCTGTTTCTGTAACAGACTCGAGGCCACAGGTGCACCGCCCGCTGGCCGCCGGGATTCGTCTCGCCAGGGATCGCGCCCAGGGCGAACGGGATCAAAATAGCTGCGCAAATCAGCAGCGCGGCCGACCTTTGGGGGCCACCGGCGTGGCCTGCCCTTCTCAGCTGAGCGTAATGCTGCTCTCCCTCGCATTGCCATGGGCTGAGCCTGTCTTGCTTGCCGGTTCCAGCCATACCTGCCTGTGAACCTGTGAAGGGAGCGAAAGCTTCATCGCTTGAGGGGTTACAACTGCTCCCTCTCTTCTGATCGCAAGGATTCCTGGCACTGGTCGTCGCATCATTCACGCCTCAGCCTTGACACTGCGGGGTAACGACACATCCAACAGTAGCGTAACATGCCACGCTGGGGCGACTCCACCGCTCCCGTCCGACGAAATCTGGGGTAACAGGCCTGGCCTGCCTGGCTCAGGCTCGGCAAGCAGATCGTCGCCCCCTCCCCTAGGCCAGACTCCAAGAGCACAGCACACCATCTGTTTCTTCGTACAGGGGTTGACTCCGTGTTATCGCCGAGCACCTCCGTGATATTGCTCAAATGGGATTGTAGGCAACGCGAAACACAGAGCTTAACACAAAGGACAACCCGTGGGTGAGCATGGGAATCCCGAAGGATCTCCTCGAGCTGACCATCTTGTCGTTTGGCAGTGGCCGAGAGCTGTGGAGTCTATGGGGTCTATCTAGACTACAGTCTTCTTAATATGAAAGTGCGTGGTAATACTCTTTTCCAATTAGCGCGCATAACCGCAAGATCCACCGCCTATGGTGACTTACATATTACTTGAGCTGCCGCCCAGCGCGCGTCTTTGACTCTACGTCGACAACTACCTAGCCACTTAGAATGGATCAATTACTGGGTACATATAATCGTCAGAAGAATAGTCTCATCGATGACAGCCGCAGCTGCCAATTGGCAATCAAAACTAGGCAAAGAGCTTATGAGTTGCTCTCAAGGCGCGACGTTGTGATCGAAAGGCCGTATGATGCGTACTCAGCTTCTTGCTCGTTTGTGCGCTGCACGCAATGACGCATTCTAGCTGCAGACACCCCAAAAGACAAATGCACAGCTTACTGCGTACTTCACGTCGTCTCTCGCGAGGTGTCATTGACGGCATTTCGACTAACCCCTGCCGTATCGCCCGTATCCCGTCCCGGCACAATCTAAGCTGCGGGTCCCCGAAACTGTCCGGCTCCGAGCTGGCAGCCGGCTCCGTCACAAGCTGGCTGGAACCGGAAGCCAGGGTTTCGATTGTCAGCCGTCAGTGTCCCACGCGGCAGATCGCCCTCGTCTGAGCACGATCGAGCAACTAAAAAAAACTCTAGAACGCCCTTTCAATTCGCACTCGGTGCCGTGCTCGACTAGCAAGAGCCCACAGGCCACTGAATGTCAAACCTCTTTAGGTGTAGCACTGGTTTCGCATGATCCAACGGGTCGGGACTCGGACAGATTCGAGCTCCTTTGTCAATGTCGTCACAGCTCGTCCTAGCTCCGACAGAGCTTCATTGCGCCGGATAAGACTGTAGCTCGACCACCTGGCTTGTCGTGAAGACTCCTTCCGCCGGCCTTCTCTTCTGGAGGCAGTCTCATTCAGACTCTCACCATCACTCAATCCACGTTTCCTCCTCAGACAGCCGCAACCATGGCTCTCGTACAGAAGCTCCTCCACCTCACCAACTTCTCGTCACCGTTCCTCCGAACAGTGGTGCCGTCCGTGTCAGCCGCATTCGCGATACAGGCTGCCTTTGCCGTCCCCTCCATAGTGGCCCAGACGGAGCGGTTCTACGACTTCTCGGGCGCCATCACCAACATCAGCATCGTCGCGCTGAGCCTGTACCTGCCGGCCCTGCGCGCCAAGTATGCTGGTGGGGCCGCCTCGGCCGCGGGCAAGGCGCTCCCCAGCCTGCTCACGCCCTTCACGAACCCGGCCGCCGCGGGCCTGAACTGGAGGCAGGTCGCGCTCACGGGCTTCGTGACGCTGTGGGCCGCCCGACGTATGTAACCCTTACTCCTCGTGGCCATCAACCATGGCCCGCCCCTCCCACTCCAGAGACCATCTACTTACCAGCGATCACACAGTGGGCACGTACCTCTTCCAGCGCGTGCTCCGCGACGGCCAGGACTCGCGCTTCGAGGAGATCAAGAAGTCGGTGCCCAAGTTCTTCGTCGCCTGGATGGCCCAGGCGACCTGGTGCTCCCTGATCTGCCTGCCCGTCATCGCGCTCAACGCCGTCCCCGCGTCCGCGTTCGCCGCCATCCCCGGGCTGAGGATCACCGACGTGCTGGGGGTCGCGCTGTGGGTCGGCGGCATCACGTTCGAGGCCACCGCCGACAAGCAGAAGTCGCAGTGGCTCAAGGAGAAGCGCGAGAAGAAGCACCACGAGGACTTCATGACACGGGGCCTCTGGCAGAAGAGGTATGTTCGACGCGCCATGGCTGTTTTGCCTTCTGTTGCCGGGGGGCGGGTGTGCTAACGTTAACATAACAACAGCCAATACCCCAACTACTTCGGCGAATCGACCCTCTGGACCGGTGTCGCGACCACCGCGGCGGGTGTCCTCGCCAGCCAGCCCATCCAGGCGGCCATTGGGTTCAGCGGAGGTGCGGGTGGTATCCTTGGGGCCCTGTCGCTGGCCTACATAAGCCCCTTGTTCACGACCTTCCTGGTGACCAAGGTGAGCGGCATTCCCATGTCGGAGTCTAAGTATGAGAAGCGGTATGGCGACCGCAAGGACTATCGGGAGTGGAGGAAGAACACCCCAAAGTTCTTCCCCAAGCTCTTTTGAGCACGCATTCAAAATAGAAGGTTTACAATGCCGGCCAGCGTCGACAAATAAATAAAAAGTGTTTGACAGGGCATATATGTATGCCTCTATAACAACTCTGCCCCTTCGTGTCGGTAGTCCTTGCTTCTTTCAAGCTATAGATAGTCTCATCATAGTAATGGTCTCTCCTGGTATCATATCACATCGCAACAACGCCTATGCCCTGGTGTACACATTTCGTCCCCTCCTCCTTTCACCTCACGCCAGCTTCCTCCCGCCGCCTTTCATATTGCGCGACGGGCCCTCCGCAGCCTTCTTCCAGTCCAGATTATCCGCACCGGCAGCGCCGCCCTACTTCTGCTTCCTGGTCATCATAATCTTGGTGAACTCGTCGACGTTGACGCCGCCCTTCCCCTCCGAGTCGAACTCCTTAATCATCGACTGGAGCTCCTGCTCCTCCATGCTCTGGCCGATCTCGCGCATCGTGCGGCGCAGGTCGTCGAGCGTGATGATGCCCTTGCCCTCGACGTCGAACAGCTTGAAGGCGCGGTGGCACTCCTCCACCGGGTCGCGGTTGTACATGAGCGTGCCCGCGATCCCCTGCCAGATGGGCAGCGTGAACTCGCGCCACACGGGCGTGCACTCGCGCTTCGGGTCCCACTCGATCGGCTGGATGCCGTACTTGACCAGGTACGGGTACGTCTCCGACTTGGGCAGCTCGAACCCCAGCGCCCGCAGGCAGAACCTGAGCTCGTGGTAGTCGAGGCGGCCGTCCTTGTTTACATCGAATACGGAGAACTAGAAGGGGTTGGCAGTCGTCGTTAGCAGGGTTTTGGGAGTGGCGCGGCGCGGCGCGGCGCGAGCTCAAGCGTGCAGTTCGAACAGACATTGGTGGGACAACATACGACGTCGTTTATTTGGTCCCTTTGTCTTTCGTCCAATTTAGCGAAGTCGTCCCTGGACGGCGCGCCATGCGCAGGGAGGTTGTTGATATTTCTTGAGGACATCATTTTCGAAGGATATATCGTTCGAATGCGGTCGAATACAGATCTAGTACTGAAGCACAAGCCAGTAATAGGCAGGCCGAGATGGGTGCGGTATGGCGAGGAAGCGGTGAATCGTATGTTCGATTTGGTTCGCTTTGCTTTGGCGGGTCGAGTAGCAATTGCGCGACAAAAAGCAAGTGGTTTCGAGGAGCCGTGAAAGAGTCGTGGTCGTGGTATGTGTAGGAGCAGTCTCTCAGGGAGGTGAGGGTGAAACCAGAAGCGATTGAGAAAGTAGTATCCTGAAAAGGATCATCCTGCGCCCGCGCGCTGCACGACACATACACGCACGCACGCACTTTCTCTCCTTGGAGGGGGCGAGGTGATGGTGTTGAGGGTGACCAGGTCGCCTTTGTTTTCGAGCGGTCGAGAATGCCCCGGGTACGTGGGTGGTCAAGAACGACCGGATCGAGCACCCAGTCTGCGCTTGCTCCCGAAGAATCAATCAGATCGATCAATTGTTCTCCAGAGATCCTGACCTGCCAGGGATCAATGATTCTCGTCGAGAGTGGCTGGGATCACCGGGGTGTCGCAAACAAATGTGGACCGCTGTTTAAGTTTTGGCAGGAACGCCTCGACGCGACCTCTGCGGTCCCCTGACGCGCTCCCTGTCAGATACCTACTTTTCTGCCGAGCGTCAACGAGGGCGAATGGCCAGAGAGCAAGCTGCTTTTGCTGTGAGCTAGCTGCGTTTCACCCCACCAAGGCTCTAGTCCAGTCCGATCTCGTCTAAGTGCTCACAGGCTGATGGGCTGTCGGGACGGTCACAACGGCACAATCTGTTAGGCCTTCGGGCGTAGCCCCACCAAAAATACAGGGAGATCTGATTGCTAGCTAACAGATAAGATCCATGGGCTATAATTTCCAAAAATTTGGCCGCCAAAAGCTTAAGCATTTCACAAGCTACACCTGCGCACTCTGAGATTGTGAGGTAGAAGAACATCCCCGACAAAATGCCTAAGCGGAAGCGAGATGATCTCCTGGAGAAGCTGGAGCACCACAGCACGGCGCTCTTCCGCGCTTTGAAAGTAGCAAAGGGGTTTGAGAGACAGCGCATGGCAAAACGGACGCACGATCCCAAGGCACCGCGGGAGAAGAGAGCCAGGATTGAAAAGGAGATCGAGGTGTTGAAGGTGCGCAATCCGATTCCCGACTAGACAATCTCACCTACAATCTTCGGGGATGAACATGTCAGAGCGAAGCTGACCAGCTCTGCAGTCGCTAGACCTACATTCCGTCGCTCACGCTCATCTTTGTTCAGCCCTGCTGAGGATCAAGGCCGTTACCGAATCCCCGAGACTACCAGACGAGGTCAAGCATGGTGTCCCAAAGCCCGAAATCTCGGAAGAGGAGCGAGCAGCTTTACACAATGTCACTAGTGGACTCTACAATCAGCCCAAGGTCCGGGCGACATTAGACGCAGCCGTTACCGATATTTGTCGCGCCCTTCAGGTACCAGTGCCCGACAAAAAAGGCAAGCTGAAGAGAGGTGAAAAGAAGAGCGAGCCGACCGCCAGGAAAGACCCAGAGGAACAGCCCGCTGATAAGGCCCTGAAGAGTGTCCCGGAAGAAAAGAAGACCAAGTCTGAGGAGACGCCTGTCAAGGGTGAGGTTCTGTCCGGGGATCAATCATCCGACGAGGAGGAATCTGAATGGGGCGGCCTCTCCGAAGATGATGAAGAAGACGAGGAGCTAGTGGAAAAGGCCCTTTCGCGCTTCGACGACAGGCTTGGGGGCTTTGATTCCGATGAAGAGGCCAAGTCCGACGAGGAGGAGTACGATACCGCAAATGAGGAACTCGACCCGATGGAGATCACAGACGAGTCAGCATCTGAAGATTCAGAGGGTGATGAGCCTGGCACGCAGACCAGGTTGCATGAGGATGAATCGAGCGACTCAGGCGAGGGATCTGTGTCTGGATCTGGATCTGGATCTGGATCTGGGTCCGAGTCTGAGTCTGAGTCTGAATCCGATTCTGATGTGTCCGCCATATCGCCACCGCCCAAAGCGTCGCGAAAGGATTCCAAGAAGGAGGATCAGATGAGGAGTCAGGGCGGGATTCTTCCCAGCTTGATGGGAGGGTATATTTCTGGCTCGGAGTCCGACGCATCTGATATTGATGTGGCGCCGGCTGGACGAAAGAACAGGAGAGGCCAGCGGGCTCGACAGGCGATATGGGAAAAGAAGTTCAAAGACAAGGCCAAACATCTGAAACAGGAAAAGGCCGGTCGGGACTCCGGGTGGGATCTGAAGCGCGGTGCGGTGGACGGGAGCGACAGGACGCCGTGGAAGAAAGGTATCAAGACTCCATTCGGAAGGAAATCTGAGGGCCGGCACGACGAGCAGGAACATGACGCGCCCGAGCCAAGGCGTCCAAGGCCGCCGACCAAGAAGGACGATGAAGGCCCGTTGCATCCTAGTTGGGAGGCGCGGAAAAAGGCCAAGGAGGCGCAACAGACGGCGGCGTTCCAAGGCAAGAAGATTACATTTGATTAAGAGATACCCATACTTGCGGGAGAAATCCAACTTGATTATTGGAGAAACAATTGCCCGGGGCCTCAGTCGTGGCTCGTTGTGATTGTCAATAGGTGCAAGTAGTTCAGTGTTCAGTCATCTGTCAACCTCAGGGCGCCGGCGCCGGCGCCAGGGTCGTGGTTGCTTGCCATGTACGGAAGTTGCCAGGGACGAAACTGCGACGTCAACAGTCTTAGTAATAAGCCGCGAGGGGCAGCATCGTCTCGATTCCGATTAGTATTGAAGAGGTCATGACTACACTTACAAAAGACTACAATTTCCTCGAGCTTTGAGTCACTTACTCTCGGTTCTTCTACTTTTGACGCATTCAGTGCACGTCGATTGAACAACTTCCATTATCGCGTACTTGATCCGGGAATTTGAAGCTCGAGATATCATCATGTCGGACAAAACAGGCAACCCTACAGAGCTATTCTCTGTGAAGGGGATGGTCGCACTGGTAAGCCACCGGCTTCAATTCATGTTCTCCCCATTGGCCCCCGGTTATGCGGTGCGACTGCTGGTAACATTTGTGTGACGACTCGGAACATGCCCGCCAGTCCATCCCGCTTAGAAGCCTCACGCCCATTTATGAGCATCTGCTAACATGGTCTATGATTTAACAGATCACAGGTGGAGGAACAGGTACTAAATCGAATGCCTTCAGACGAGGCTTCACCCTTTTCAGGATGCTGACGTTGCTCCAGGCATTGGCCTCATGATGGCTCAGGCTATCGCCGACGCGGGAGCCGCAAAGGTCTACATCGCCGGCAGACGCCTCGAGGTCCTCGAGTCTGCCGCCAAAACGATCAACAAGCCCGATGTGGTGGTCCCGCTCACCTGCGACGTGACCTCGCAGTCCTCGCTCACGTCGCTCGTTTCTGAGGTCGAGAAGCGCTCAGGCTACCTCAACCTCCTCGTCTGCAACAGCGGGATCGGTGGGCCCCAGGTACCCTACCCCTCTCCCGAGACGTCCCTGCAGGAGTTCCGCGAGAAGAACCTCGCCATCCCGATGGACCAGTACGACAGGACATTCAGCGTCAACGTCACGGCGGTCTGGTACACCGCGATGGCCTTCTTGGAGCTGTTGGACAAGGGGAACAAGAAGGAGAACCTGAGCTGGCCGGGCCAAGTCCTCGTCACGAGCAGCATCGCTGGCTACAACAAACGGGCGCCCGGCGGATGGGCCTACGGGCAGTCCAAGGCAGCTGCCACGCACTCTGCGAAGCAGTTGGCCGGAATCTTGCCGAAATGGGGCATCAGGTAAGTAAAGTGTACTGCGGTATGCACCCTTTCGAACATCAGGACTGACGAGGCTGTTGTAGGGTGAACGCCTTGGCGCCGGGCCTGTTTCCCAGCGAGATGTCGGCTCCCATTGTCGAGGCGATGGGTGGTGATGCCTCGAAAGGAGGTTTGATCCCTCTTGACAAGAGCACCGTACCTCTTGGAAGGATGGGCGATGCGCAGGACATGGCGGGCACAGTGCTTTACCTCGTTTCGCGGGCTGGGGCTTACCTGAACGGCAACGTCACAGTCCTCGACGGAGGCAGGTTGGGCACGTTCCCTTCTACGTACTAAATTTGAGGGAGACGGATACATCACACTGAGGTACTTTGTGCACCGGTCTTTAACTCGGCGAGCTTGCTTTTGAACCAAGAACGGGATAGAATTAGAACTTACAGCGTCGGTTTCGCGACCGCTGGGCAATAAATGTCAGTCTTGGGCCTTTCGACGTCGAATCTCCTATTTTTATTTAATTAAACTTTTTCATGAATGACGCCAATTAAATGAGTCTATCTACATGATCTCATTCGTAGAAGTATGAGTACTAGGTTGTGTGATTCTCTAATTGATCATCAGGTATCAAGCCTGATGGGTAACATGCAGAGTTGATATGAGAGGGAAAGGCACAGCCACAAGGCTTTACCGCAGAATGTCTATTTATTGGATGGAACTGCACGCTGTGACTACAGAATTTGGCTATTCCAGTGCATGGTTCTCAATATCTGTTAATAATTGTGAATCACAGAGAACAGTGAATAATTTTCCGAGCCTGCTTCTTGACTGAATCCTGCATCTGTTCACGAAGTCCTTAAAATAGTCCCTATAAGTCAGTCGCAAGACCCCTGCAGTTGGACCCCACTACGGGCCGCGGCAGCCCCAGCACTACAACAGCTCCAGCAACGTCGGCGGGTGAACGGCCTGACTGTGCGCGTCTGCTCCATTCAAGATCATCCACAGCCCAGTTTCGTTTCAGCCACGAGAGGGCACCACGATGCCACCTGGCGACCCGGTGCAATGGATGCGGATTGGGATGAGGTAAGTTGGAGCCCACGTCCATTTCTGGTCCACCAACTGTGTTTCCAGCCTGAGTCCAGAGCCATTGTCCTCGCGCGACGAGGCAGACCCCGCGATCACCTAGCGTTGCGGATTATGGACAGTGGACTGCGGACTACGGATTATAGGCTGGACTTTTGCGCCACGACGAGCAACTCCTTGGATGCTAACTCAATTGTCTGCAGTTGAGTCGTCAACTCCTCCCTCCACCGGGAGGGCAGTCGGTGCCGACCGTCGTCACCGCGCTCGCCTTCGATTCAAGCCAGGAGCTCCTATGGGCTGGAAACGGATATGTATGCTCGACCCGGCCGACATCTCTGGTCCCCATCTCCGATCGCAACGTGAATCCTGACAATCTGCCAGGGCCGCGTCACATCCTTCTATGCAAATAATCTTCAAAAATACACATCCTTCCGCGCGCACCCACCGTCCGAGGGTGCGGTGCACCAACTACTGTTCAATGAGAAGGGCGTTCTCGCACTGGGCGCCCGAGGCGTCCACATGGCCCTCCGGAGAGGACCACCAGTATGGCCACATATCAGGTGAGGGCGGACGTTGCTGTGATAGTGTTATTCGAGGCGGGGCCTAATGCCTGTCGCACTATAGTACTGAAGATATGAGAGACCTCCGGTGCATGAGTTTCACCTCGAAAGCGACCTCCGAAATCCTCGTCGCCGGTGTACAAGATACAATGTTTGTGATTGACACAAACAAAGGAGAGATAGTGAAACGAGTAGGGTTGCCCCATTGCTGTCGAGTCCTCGAGTACTGGCTAAAACCGTCCAGATACCCACAGCACACCACTACATCAAGATGAAAAAGGGCCGTTACATATGCGCAGCTACAACCGACGGCAACGTTCACATCCTCGACCCTGTCAAGTTCAACATCATACACAAGTGGCGCGCCCACTCTGCATTCATAAACGACATGGACGTCCAGCAGGACTTTGTTGTCACTTGTGGTACCTCGCTCAAGCAGCCTGCAGCCACTTACATGCTCGATCCTTTTGTCATGGTTTTTGATCTCAAAAATCTTGCCACCATGCCTCCTATACCCTTTCCTCCGCTGGCAGCCTATGTCCGCATGCACCCGCGCATGCTCACGACAGGAATAGTTGCTTCTCAGGGTGGTCAGATGCATGTGGTGGACCTGCTGAACCCAAACACTAGCAATGTACGCCAGGCGAATGTCGTAGGCTCGGTACTCACAGGAATAGAAATCGCACCATCGGGGGAGGCCATTGCGTTGGCGGACACTGACTGTAATATGCACCTCTGGGGGTCTCCTACTAAATGTCACTTTGTCGAGCTGCCACAGCCTACTGAATGGCCCGATGAAGAGGTCCCGCCGCCCCATATTGACTGGAAAGACAATACGTGAGTTCGGAGCTCGAAGTGCGGTGCCGACACCTTTGACTGACTCTGCCAGCCCGCTGAACTCCATCGGCATGCCTTACTATCGAGAGGCTCTCTCATCAGCCCTACCAAACACCTCCATCTCAGATGTGGGAGCGCCGCCTCCCAGATTCGCTCAAAATGATCTAGCACACCTCACAAAAGCCTCCTTCGGTTTCTATGGTCCGAATACCCGGGGCACACGTCGAAATCAAGTCGAGGACACAAGGGTTGCTGAGAAAACAACACTTGCCATACGTGCGCCGAAGTTCCTCAGTGAAAAGGCCAGAGATGCGACGAAGGTGTCAAGCAGCACGGCTGCCCCGGATGGGCAGGTAGATATGGTCGTCGGTGCCCTGGGTACGGCCGAGCTAGAGAGTTTGCGCTTGGATGTTCCAGCTCTTTACCAGAGCGTCGAGATCTCGTTCAGCAAGTACGGAGTGGATGACTTCGATTTCGGCTTTTACAACATGACCCGCTACGCCGGCTTGGAAAACCACATCGCAAATTCCTATGCAAACTCCCTTCTCCAGGTCTTACACTTCACACCTTTGGTTCGAAACCTGGCTCTCCAGCACGCGGCGACTGACTGCTTGAGCGAGATGTGTCTGCTCTGTGAGCTGGGGTACCTGTCGGATATGTTGCAGAAGACAGAGGGCTCATCGTGTCACGCGTCAAATTTGTTGAAATGTCTCAGCAACCATCCTCCAGCGTCTCGCCTCGGCCTCTTGGAGGAAGACTCTCGGCAAGGCTCTCTCACGAAGATGATGCAGCAGCTCACGAGATTCCTACTTCAGACCATGGCAGATGACTACCGCACCAAGTCACCTACCCCTACCGCGATGCAAGAGATCCTTGCTACGTCCGCTCTTACCACGATAAAATGCTTGAACTGCGGGAATGAGACCAGTCGGTCAGGCTCGAATTATGTGACGGACTTGACGTACCCAATGACCAAAGGTCGCGGAAGCCGTTCAACGAAGACTTCGTTCTCTCAAGTTTTGAAAACTAGCGTGGAAGGGGAGGGAGCCATGAAAGGCTGGTGTATCCGCTGCAATCGATATCAATCCCTACAGGCTCGCAAGACCATACAAGGTATCCCTTCAGTATTGACACTAAATGTCCCGGTGGCGGAACATCGCGACAACGAGCTCGAACAGAGGATGTTGTGGGCAAACCCAGGATGGCTTCCGGAGGAGATCGGCATCATAGTAGATAACGGCTCCTTCTTTTGCTATCAGGGCGAGGACCTGAAACTACACCTTCAACGCGGAGTACACAACATCCAGGTCTACTCGCTCATCGGCCTGTCGGTCAACATCGAGAGCGGGTCACCTCAGAAATCACACCTTGGGGCTTTATCACCGGGAAGCGTGGATACGGGGTCGAATCATAAACCGCACCTTGTCGCAATGGTCAACGGTAAGGACTTTTGTTCTTTGGAGGATCCCAGATTTGCTGTGCTGACCAGATCGCAGTTGCGCATGCCGAGCCGTCGCCCCCAGGAGACAGCCAGTGGCACCTCTTCAACGACTTCTCCGTCAAACCGGTCTCAGCTGCAGAGGCGCTGACCTTCAACGCCAGGTGGAAGATGCCATCTGTCCTCGTCTACCAGCTGAAAACTGCAAATAACAACCTTGACACCGATTGGGTCAAGAACATAGACACTTCAGTGCTGCACGTCGATTTCAAGTGCGTACCCCAAATCCTTACCCCGGTGGATCTTAGCTGACATCGCACAGGCCTGACGCCAAAGAGCATCCATACCGCACCCTCGACCCGATCACAGAACGGCCGGGACCCGAGACCACGGTCGCTCTCGACACGGAGTTCGTATTGGCGAAACAGTCAGAGGTGGAGATGAAATCGGATGGCGTTAGAGAGGTCATCCGCCCTAACTTCCACGCGCTGGCCCGTGTCTCTATCGTGCGCGGCGAGGGCGAGGACGAAGGCTTGGCCTTCATAGACGACTGGATCCAGGTTAGGGAGCCGGTCATCGACTACCTGCACAGCTACTCGGGCATCAAGCCCGACGACCTCGACCCGCGCAACAGCAGGCACTGCCTAGTATCTCTCAAGGTCGCATACAAGCGGCTCTGGGTGCTTCTAAACCTCGGGTGCAAGTTCGTCGGGCACGGCCTCAAGGGTGACTTCCGGGTGATCAACATCCAGGTGCCCAAGGCGCAGATCATCGACACCATCGACCTCTTCTACCAGAAGAACTACCGGCGCAAGCTCAGCCTCAAGTTCCTCGCCTGGTACCTGCTCAAGGAGGGCATCCAGGTCGACACGCACGACTCGATCGAGGACGCGCGCATCGCGCTCAAGCTGTACAAGAAGTTCCAGGAGTTCGACGACGCGGGCATCACCAAGATGATGCTCAACGAGATCTACAGGGCCGGCGACAGCGTCGGGTGGAAGCCCCCCGGGAGCAACACGGCGAGCGAGCAGCAGGCTGTTGTACAGAGGAGTGACACGCCTATCTCGGAAGGGCCGCCCTCGACGCCCGTCAGGAAGGGGCTCGCTGGCCAGGGGGCGCTCACGCCGAGCTGGTCGGCTGGGCCGGGAGCAGGTGGATTCACCCCGGGGAGGGGGAGCCCTCTTAAGTAGACTCTCGCCCAACCGTGGGGGGAGAGGGCACATAGACAACGGCACTAGATATCACGCAAATGAGCATCAATTTTTATAAATGAGTGTATTGAGGTCAGTCTAAAGTATTGCTAAATGAGTGTTGTGTGCTGTGGATATTAATGCATCGCAAAAAAGTCGTCAAAGGATGTCGTCAAGAATAGCAAGTCGTCAATGCTGTGGGATAGGATAACCTCCTAGCCTCCAAAGTCTCCGCGTAATAACCTCCCATGTAGTAACCTCCTACCCTCTCGTGGGGTATCCTCCCGTGGGACACCCTCCTGTCGGATATCCTCTCGTGGGATACTCGCTTGTAGGATACCCTCCTGTGGGATACCGTACTGTGGGATACCCTCTTGCGGGATATCCTCCGATGTAATAACCTCCAAGTAGAAGTCATCCAGTCGTCATTCGCATGGGCCTAGTTCGAGGCCAAAACTTTTTGCTGGTAATAATGAAACAGACTCTTGGGCGGGGGAAGAGAGCGATGAAACAGGCAACGAATGATGCCAGAATCCTCCGCCCAAGATGGATGTGAAAAAAGTCAATGCTGTCCGGCGAAAACCCCAAAAATCATAAATACTGACAAAACAACCCCGAAATGTGTCAGAATCGTCGGTCAGATATCCCTTGGCCATGACCACGTCGGGAGTGTCAGCGGGAGAGACCCAGTGCGAACTTCGTTCGATTTCTGCCGCTTGTTGGTTTCACCATCTCCTTCACTGGCGGGGCTCGTCTGTCGTGGGCGCTTGGTACCGAAGGTCAGCCAGGCAGGTATGCCATCGGCAGGTACGCCATCGGCAGCCTCGTCGGCACCGTTCGTGGTGTCCTCTTCCGGTTGGACGCTTTCTTCCTCCTTGTACTCGGGACTCGCGCTGGCGACATAATCATTCCCGTCCCCTGCCTCTTCATCACTATCCTCGATGCCAGTCAGGTCAATGCAAGGAGAGCTCTCAATGTGAGGTGACAAGGCGTTAAGGCGGGGCGCAGATGATGCGCGACGTGCTTGTATGGCACTCGTAGATCGTCGAGTAGCAGGCGTTCCGGTGGTTCGATTTTCGTCCGGACCAGGAGTAACGAAAAGGCTGTAGCGGGACGGCTGTCTAGTTGAGCTCCGTGCTGTTGTTGGTGCAGGCACTTCGACGACGTCGTCATCGTCGTCGTCGATCTCGATGATTTGCCGGTTTTGGAGGATGCTGCTGAGATGGCTGACATCGCCACCTTCGGAGCGAGCAGCTCGTCGGAGACTCTTCAAGTGTCCAGGATCCTATTCTGAAGGCAATTGAGAGTCGTCTCTCAGGTATTGATTGACACGCCGTAGACGCATGGTGACAGAATCAACGTCGCTGTCGCCGGACTCGCTGCCTGGTGCACCCTGAGCCGGGTCATCGCTGACAGAATGCTGGCTCTCGATGTCACTGAGCTCCTCCTCCTCAGCACTGCCAGGACTGGGTGCTGGTGTGAACGGGCGGCGTCTGCGCGACGGACCTGGCGGCGAGTGAAGCGAGGGTCCGGAAGAGTCGTCATCTGCGTCATCGTCGGATCCCCCATCCGACTCCGAGTCAGAAGACTCGCTTCCATCTATTGTGCCCCCGGAAGATGTAGCATCATAGTCTAGGTCGTTGCAACGGTTGTCGTAGCCGGTATCCTCTGTGTAAATCGGCCGAACGCGGGAAAAGTCCAGCCTTGAAGGCTTCCAGGAGGCTCCCTCCGGAAACAGACGATCAAGGTTCTCCAGTTTTGAGTTCTCAGCTCGTGCTGGCACTTTCTCTTGCGTCGTCACCCTCTCCAAATCGATGACAAAACTCGTGTCACGGATCTTTGCCACGCTTCTCTCAGGGTGAATGATTTCTTTGTCGAGATCATATAGATGAACCCAAAATAGGCCTCTCAGCTGGTGAACATAGTCCAACCCCATTAGTGCTCTCAAATTCCTCGTCATCCGATAGTTGGGCTGTCCTGCGGTTTTGCCCGACATGTAGGCCTTCACATGATGAGTCTCATGCTTGCGTCTGATCACCCCTTTGCTTGACTCTCTGAGATGAACACAGAGAGTCTTGATGCACTTGGATTCGCATAGCCAGGCGAGCGGCGATGTCCTCCGGTTCAGTCGTTTGGATCGCTTGTCAAGATCGAAATTGACACGTTTGCCGCCAACCCAAGTCAACTCCAGGTTCTGAATGCGTTGCCATCTCGCTGTCCCAATGCCTGTCGCAAAGCGGTCTAGCTCTCCAAGACTACTGAACGCGAACGTGTTCGCACCGTAGAAGATGTGTGCTCCGTAGAAGGCGAACTTCCTGGACACACAGAGGGCCGCTAGCACAATCTTCGGATCCTCGGTGTCGTATGTCAGAGACAAGTAGCTTCGCTCCTCACTTGAAATGAAGAAGCGTCCATGAATTCCAGTCGAAGTATCTGGAAGATCCTGCCTGCTCGGAAACTCGGCGGGCTCGCAGTATGGATCGAGACGTGAAAGGCAATGAATAAGACCGTCCTTGGTAAGCAATTCGGTCAGGATCTGGAATAGGATATGGTCAGGGAGAGGCTTGATCGGGCGGATTGCCTCATCCGATCGAACGGATTCCTGATCATCCGGAGAGCTTTGTCGTGAGCTGATGATCTCCTCCTCGTCCTTCTCAATGAAGCGAAGCTGGGGATGGCACATGTTGGGGTCGATGGGCATGTTCAAGGCACTGTAGCTTGATTTCCATGCCTTCTCGTAGCAGCCACCGTTGACGAGACAGTCGCGGAGATTCTCTTGCCAACTTGTCTCGCGGTCCGGGCTCTCTGATCCGGTGTACTGCCTGAGTTCGCCTCTCAATCGCCGAATCTCGGCCTTTGCCAATCTGAGCCTCTCTCTTAGGTCCTCGATGATCCGATCCTTGGCTGCATTCCGTTTCTCAGCGATCATGAGCTTTCGAGCCGCGGCTTTCGCCTGCTTCAGACATGCCCGGGTGCAGGGTTCCGCATCGTCGCTGCTGCTGTCATTGTACTCCATCTCGTCGTTTCCATTGCCACCAGTATCCTCACGCTGGCCTCGGACAGGCGGGTCCTCAGGCGAATTCTCAGGCGAGCTCTCAGGCGAGTGGGTGCCTTGCGGTTGATTGGGCTCAGCTTGCGCCTCCCCCTCATCGCCTTCACCCGGCTGTGGGGACTCAGCGTCATCTACCTCGGGCGAATTGGTAGCACCTTGTTCAGGAGAGGCGCTTTCTGAGCTGCCCGATTCGGAAGGCGCGTCTTCGTCATGGTCCTGATCCACGAACATGCCCGGAGATTCCCTATGCTCCTCGCCGTCGGGTAGGGGTATGGGATAATTCTCATCCCCTTGGCCCTGATGACCATCCATTGTGGCTAGAAATGGTCCACAGCGGATGTTCAGGAGAGGAAGTCGTCGTCAGTTGAGAAACTTGTTGTTGTCTGTAGGTATGGTGTAAGTCTGTGATGTAAATGTGTGCGAGGGGAAGGTAAGTCAGATTACGCGATGAGTGTGAAAAGAACAGAAAGAAGAGGAACGCGTTGAGACAAAATGCGTGAGTCGAAAGTCGGGAGTGGAAAGGTTATCAGGATAAAGTGTAGGTAAATGTGTAGATATGTTTGTGAGTAGGTGTGTGGGTAAGTGTGTGGTTGAAGAAGTGGTGTAAGGGTGTACTGTGAATGTGTGAGAGGGAAAGTAAGTTAGGTTGCGGGATAAGCAGGGAAAGGATAGAAGGAAGAAGGGAAGAGGTCAGAAACTGGACGAAGAAGGCGAAAGACAAGTGAAAAGGCAGTAGGATGATAGGATGATGCAAGAAAGAAATGTCACTTACCACTAAGCCCAGAAATATCGTGGGCTAACGAGTCGCAAGTCAGTATGGAAGCGTTGAAGTGTAAGCAGCAGGGAAAGACGGTGTGTGTAAGAAAGGGAGAGAGGGAGGGAGTGTGTGAGAGAGT
>JACBFG010000017.1:527658-602600 GCA_013435955.1 Diaporthe sp. HANT25 | reverse complement strand
GGGGGGGGGGGGGGCATCACGGTACTCACAATTTGATCGAGGTCGATTTTGGCTTCAGCAATGGCTTTCCGGGCAGCGCTGACGGCGAGTGGTACTCCATCGTTCATGAAAACCTCGTGAAGCTGTGCTATAGAGGGCGGGTCCGGATGGTTGACGACTGGGTGGTCGGGATTGCCGATGGATGAGCGGGTATCAATGCCGGTGAACTGGTTGATTGCGCACACCTTCTTCATAGACGGGCTCTCTGGGTGGTAGCGCTTCGCCAGGGTGTCAATGGCATCTGGTTTGAGAGCATATGGCGGGTACTGGGAGCCGACTCCCAGGATGGACAGGCCCAGCTGCCCGAAGGTGTTTGGTGAGGCCATTGCCAGCTTTTTCGCGGTCGTCTTGGCGAATTCTTCGAATATCGAGCCTCGTGAGGTGTGTCCTCTGTATTCTCCACCGGCTGATGTCCGATTCCGATTTGTAGATCAGTCACTGGTGGTTCAATGGCTGATGGGATGCCGGCACGTGCTACAGGGATCGTGAACGTTCCCAGGCAAGGCCCAAAAGAGATCGTGATAAAAGTCCAGCCCAGCAAGTTGGTAAAAAGCTGACAAGTGAGATTCTTTCTAGTGTGCCTTGTACTTCTTTCCCTTTTAGAATCGTGAGGTCAACAAAGTGGACAGACAGGTAGCAGGTCAGAAAAAAAATGCGATTCAGTTGCGACAGTCTCAAGTTTGGCAACCACGTGCATGAAGTTGATGCGAAATTGTCTTGAATCTTAAATCGATCTTGACATGAGAAGGTATTTTCATGAGAAGAAACCTTAGGTAATTTTAGCCAAGTGATGAGGGGCCTCCCACTCAGGTGGGAAGACTGGTCAGGATGAGTTGTGACGTGAGGCGACGATGTTTGAAACAGGGCGGGAGAGGCGTCCCAACAAATTATGGCGCCGCGGCGAGTGTGAAGAGGAAGGGGCGACGGGATTTGTAAATCATTCCATGCTGTGAATGTGATTGCGATTGCAACGGGACGATGTGCAGGAGGAACCCAGCAGGTACTTGTACCCTTGTATGTGTGTGTGTGTGTGTGTGTCTGTCTATTGCAGCTGAAGATACAAGGCTCGCCGTCTGGGGCAGTCACGGTCCGAGGTCCAGATCCATTCTTGGTGAGCACTTTGCCCGTCCCCCGTCCTGGTGGCGAGAGCTTGATTTTCTCTCGCAGAAAAAAACCCAAGCCCCCCAGCCCAGCCCAGCAGCGCGTATGATACCGAGGCATCTGCAGCATACCAGCATGCTCTATCTACACTAGTCATTTGGACGGGCGTCAGCCCACACGGATACTTCTCTGCCTACCTGGACGATCCTTGGGATGCACAGGGCCGCACCGAGCCAGAGGACCAGACAATCCATACCGAGCTGACAAGGACTCCTCCCAAACGCAAAACACGAAGTCTTGACTTCCGCTGCGGCAAGTGTAGCAGACCATGGCTGTGGGAACGGGCAGCTGTCCCAAGGTGAGCTCTCCGCTGCTGTCATTGGCAAGAGCTGCAAGCCCACCCCTGGAATTCCAGAGCCTCCCCTGCCGCATCCCGGCAGACCATCCAGGAGCTTGCCTCCCTGCTCCCTCTGCTCCCCGCCATGCCTGTCCTATCTACAGACGTACGGTACCCAGGTGCCAGGTAGACCTGCCCCTTCGGGACCACCAGGAGTCAGAGCTCCTTGACCAGGACGCTGAGACAGTGCTCGGCAGCACCAACCACACAACCATCCCACCACCAACCCACACACAGCCACACCCACCTCGACTGTTTCCACGAGACAAGACAGCTCACAAACCCACCGTCTTGCAGCCCACTAGGCCATGTGCGACTGTCAAGCCCGTCAACATGACATGAGAATTACACCATTCAGGTAATACTAGGCGCCAGGAACACAGCACACCGCACCCAAGAAAGGAGCAACGGAAGCGAGGTGAGCCGCCTTGCGTCGCAATCAATGAATCATAGCCGGCCCAAAACTAATCATCTCGCTCTCAAGATACACTATAGCCATTGGCCAATTGGACGCCCAATCTGCACAGCCGCAGAGACTGCATTGGTTCGTCTCGCCCGGGGCCAACCACCCGGCACGGCATCCGGAACACACAATTCCACCTTCAACGGTTACAATCCGGCCGACCCAGACCCGCCCGGAGCACAAATTGCGCCGGGCCCGAGTCGCCGCAGACAACGGAAGTTTCCTACTACGCCTGCTGGAGCTAAACAGGGTGTTTCGACGAAACAATGCACCTCGGCAACCTGGCCCTCATCTTCCACGTCCTCATCGAGGCGCCCGCCTCGCTCTCCTTCCTGCTGAGCGCGCCGAAGCAGCTCCGGGAGTCGAGGCCCAGCCCGGAGGCCGTACTCGTGTGCCAGAGCTACGGCGGCCTGCTGTTCGCCACTAATGTGATGTGTGTCCTGCTCCTGTACTACAGGGGCAGCTCCAACTTTGACGATGCCAGCGCCATCGTCGCCGTGTCGCTGGCCATGTACCACGCCATGCCTATCCGCAGGGCCTGGGTGAGGATCAAGACGCAGGGCGCCGGCCGTGGCTGGCTGCAACAGGCTGACGCGATGGGCGGCCCATACGTGCACTTCTTGGTGCATGCTCTATTGCTTGTGTCTCTGACATGGGCTGGCTTGCACGGGATAGTGCGTGGAAAGCTTGAAAATTGATACGAAGGTTTATATATTCAGGGGCTAGCGTCCTGTACATCACCACAGGGAGGGTTGCACAGCATTAGCGCCGGTCAGCCTCCACGGGGCGGCCCTCCAAACGAGGTCGTGGACGCCGTCATCAGTTCCTTTCCATTGTCGGCCGCGTTGGAGATCACGTCCGGCTTCTCTGCGTTCGTGATCTAATTTCTAAACAGCTTAAGCCCCTCCTCCTCAGCCGCGAGTTCGTCGTCCTCCTCGTCAGAGATATCCTCCTTGAGCTGCATGCGCTGCCCGAACAGAGTCCCGAACAGCCGGTCGACGGCCTCGTCCTCCCAGGTCCGCCTGTCCTCGGGCGCCATGAAGTTCTGCAGCTTCTCGTGCACCGTGAACCTCAGCTTTCGGCCCTTACTTGCCCGTCTATCCACCTGCTTCCGGTTCTTGGCCTCCTTGAGCGCTGTCCACCGCACTGTGGGCACGCCGTCGTTGCCCGTTGTCCCGGAGTCGGTCGTGCGCTGGTCGACGAGCTCCTTGAGCAGCATCTGGTAGAAATCGGCGTCGTCGTAGATACTCGGGTCCTCGGTGACCTTCTTGGCCGCTTGGAGGGGAGCGCAGGACCGAGGCACCTGGGTACGCTTAACCAGGCGGTCCGAGTTAAGCATGTGGTCCTCGAGAACGGATACCAAGGACTGCGAGCCTTTCGCGGCGCCAAGCTGACGAGTGTTCATGGTCGTCGCCTTGCTCTTGACCCTGTTGGACCACTTCTCGAGAACGATGTTCCGCTTCTTCAAGGCACGCTCCTCGGTGCCTTGCATATCTTTCCAGAGCTCATCGGTCGGCGTGGTTGTGTCAATGTCTCGCTTGCGCTTGTCTCCCGCCTTTGGCTCAGGAAGCAGGCTGGCCCTGAAGCCATCGATGGCGTTCCACAGCTTGATCGCAGCCTCCTCGGCTGCCTCGTAGGGCTCCTTGCCTGCGTCATCAGCCCCAGTCGCCTCGTTCAAAGAGTTGGTGGCAATGAGGCCCTTTTGGAGGCGAATTCTGAGGCTCAAGAGAGAGTCGTAGGTTCGCCTCTGCTTCCGGACTGCAGCACCCTTTTCGGCGTCCTCTTTGGCTGCTTGAGAAACGGTGGCGACCGCGGTCTTCTGACCCTTCTGAATAATTTCGCGCGCCGCAGACCGGCTGTCCTTGGGCCCAGTGCCTCCCATCTTGACATCTTCGTCTTCATCGTCCTCCTCATCCTCAGAGCTCTCGTCTTCCTCGGAACCGTCGTCTGAGCCCTCTTCGTCAGACGATTCCTCAGCTTCCCTATCGATGAGATCATCCCCCGAGTCTAGGTCGTCCAACGAATCATCTTCTTCTGAGTCGCCTTCGGACTGATCGTCATCCTCATCCTCGTCAACCTCGTCGTCCTCGCTCCCCGAGCTCGACATGAAATCGGCCGCGGTGGCTCTCTTTGCTCGCCCGTTTGTAGCAGGCTTGGGACCATTTTTGGAGGCTTTCTTGCTGTCTTTGAATGTGAAACCCTTCTTTCTGAAAGATTCCTCCTCGCCGCTCACAAAAGCCTCATCGCTATCAATCTCGTCGTCATCGTCGATGATATTGTCTCGTTCAAGGTCGGCTGTGTCGGGGTCGTCGTATTCCTGCGAGTCTTCCGAGCCGCTTTCGTCGTCATCATCTGAGTCGCCCTCACTCGGAGCATCACTGTTATCCTCAAGGGCTGCGCGGCTGATTTTGACGCCGCTGTATTTGGGACCTAGCGCTGGGGCTTCCTTTTGGCGGAGTTTGCTCTTGCTGCAGGAATGGTCAGACTCGTGTCCCACGGCGAAAGCCCATCGAGAAGGACGTACCCAACATTGACATAGTGTTCAGTCCCTGCCAAGTCCTCTTCTGCCTCACTGTCGCTTTCGTTCTCTGACGGGGGATTCGCTTCCGGGTCGTAATCTGCGAGACGCTGTCAGACAAAATCGTGTGCCTTTTGGCTTTATTGTACTAGGAAGATGCACATACCCTTCACCGTCTTGTCCTCAAACGCAGCGAACTTCTTCGCGCGTGCCGACTTTGCTGGCGCCATGGTTCTTTTCATGCGGAGAGGTTTGGTCGGAGGAGCGTGGAAATTTCGGCCGCGGGCAAAAATGCACCTTGAAGCTTCTGAACTTTTTAGTGGGGCCGAATCGGCATTTTGGGGTACCTGGCGGGCTAGCAGGGTCAGTGATTGGTCACTAGAGTCAGT
The DNA here is from genome assembly GCA_013435955.1 of Diaporthe sp. HANT25. Classification (NCBI taxonomy): domain Eukaryota; kingdom Fungi; phylum Ascomycota; class Sordariomycetes; order Diaporthales; family Diaporthaceae; genus Diaporthe; species Diaporthe sp. HANT25. The sequence continues at coordinate 597,693 of JACBFG010000017.1, read as the reverse complement.
GGCTCCATAGCCACTACCAGGGTCCTCGCGAAACAAGTACATGCGGCTTGTAGGTAACATCTAACGCTGTAAAGATCATAAACATATATGACGACCCTCACTCCATTTTCCTATATTTCAGCCAGGGGTGCATATAGGTCATGGTAGAGTTCTCATAATGATTTCAACCATCTCACTAGACCCTCTTTCCTCATAAATGCTTTGTAACTTTACAGCGTAATTCTGAGCTGCCAAATTCATTGGTTAGCTCGATCCTTTTTCCATAAACATGACCGTCATGACCCCAATACAACGGCGCTTCTTTAGCACCCTCCGCGCCTTACAACATGAGAACCCTCTTGTAAGATCCTTTCTCTTATATTAAGCTACATTAACACTAATCAACCTCCTCCGTAGGGCCTTCCTCGAACGGGCTCCATCCCCCGAATGCAGCGAGGCCTTCCAGAGCGGCGCAAGATCAAGGATGTCGCCAAGGTCATCGCCGTGTCCTCTGCGAAGGGCGGCGTAGGGAAGAGCACCATCGCCGCGAACCTGGCGCTGTCGTTCGCGAGACTGGGCCACCGTTCTGGAATCCTGGACACAGACATCTTTGGGCCGTCGATACCCACGTTATTCAACCTCAATGAGGAGCCTCGGCTTTCCGCAAGTGCGTATTCAAACCTTGCGGGCGAGTACGGAATGGAATTAATCGCTTCGGGTGGCTGACGATGATTGTGGACCAGATAATCAGCTGCTTCCCCTGTCGAACTACGGAGTCAAGACCATGTCGATGGGCTACCTGGTCGGGGAGGACGCCCCTGTCGTGTGGCGCGGCATGATGGTCATGAAGGCCCTGCAACAGCTCCTCCACGAGGTCCACTGGGGCGGCCTGGATGTTCTTGTCTTGGACTTGCCGCCAGGCACTGGTGACACGCAGCTGAGCATCACGCAACAGATAGTGCTGGATGGTAAGCCCACCCTCACCCTCTATCACAGAAGGTGGACTGCTGACGGTGCGCATCCACAGGCTCAGTAATAGTGACAACACCGCACTCCCTCTCCGTCAAGGACGCAGTCAAGGGAATCAACATGTTCAAGAAGGTCAACGTGCCCCTCCTCGGCCTCGTCAACAACATGTCCCTCTTCACCTGCCCGGACTGCGGCGGCCACCACCAAATCTTTGGCTCCAGCGAAGGCGTGCAGAAGGTGTGCGCGGAGCAGGACATCGCGTTCCTCGGCGACATCCCGCTGCACCAGAACATCGGCAGCCACGCGCAGGAGGGCAAGCCGACCGTCGTGGCCGAGCCTGGCAGCGAGCGGGCCGAGGTGTTCTTGGGCATCGCGAGGGAGCTGGGCGGGAAGATAGGGCTTTAGGATGCCTGGCACACGAGTTTTGGTAAGGTGGTGATGAGTTCACTATTGGCCTGCTACTCACAGCCAGTGTTGTCAGCATGTGCATACTTGCTCATCGACCTTCACACAAAGCCACGAAGCCCCTACGCTGCAGTATTGGTTGCGGTCTAGCTCCATATGAGAGGCTGCCCCGTGGCCAGTGATGTCTTCTTTCTTGTGATATTTCATGCAGGGCCTTGACAGTGTGCGGTCTAGGTTTGAGTTTCTCGTCACAGGCTGATGGAGATCTGTTCTGTTTGTCCTGTCTTGGAATCCAAGGGGAATGAATACTTGTTATCCGATGTTGCCGTTGTTGCTGTTGGCCACACATGTGGTTGATGCGAGCAAGTGGGACCGGTTCAGTCGTGACAGATGGGCAGGAGCGAGGGACACGATCCCAGAGCGGCAGCAAAAAGCAAGAGGAAGAGCAGGAGCGAAGGAAAAGGAAGCGTGAGGTGCAGCAAAAGGTCAAAAGAGTTCGGCCCCGGTGGGCCTACATCTCTTGTCGTCGAGCCGGGTTGTCGCACACACGCTATCCCCGAGTGGCTTCCTCGGCCTCACCACGGTCCCAGTGTAGCTGGCGCGGGATATTTGGCCTCACCAATCGGTTCTGCGGAAATCCATTGGGTTTTTTATATTATTCGGTCGGTTCGATCGGGGAGTTGAACTCGGGGTCTTCGGTCGGGAGTGGCGTGAGGGAGATGGCTTCGCAGTAGGGCGTCCCCTACCGCTAGACCACCGTCCCTGGTTATTTGCTTTTGAGGGAGGTTTAAATGGCCTGGTCTGATAGCTTGTTTGCGGCGGGGTGGTGGTGGAGGGGCAGGTGAATCACTGGGGTGATGGGATGGTATGGTTCGCGATGCGTGCGTGGGCGCGCTTGCGGTGGGCTGGAGGGCTAAGGTCGTGGTGGGCACGCCGACGACGCGGGCGACGAGCTTCGAGCTCTAGCTTGGACATCCAGGTTCGAGGCTTTCTACGCACTTACTGGAGGAGGACGACCTCATGGGGGCCCTGCGGCTTGGTCTACGTGATGGTGTTTTCGTCAAGCAGATGCTACCACCAGAGCCCGTTGCCCTGGTGATGTGTTTACAGGCAGACTCATCGACAACTCCACGCGTGTGAGCATCCTCATGCGTGCTTTACACTGGGACAGAAGGCATTCAACACACAAGACCAGTATTGTGTCCTCAGATATTTGCTCCTGGACAGGTCGGAGGCCATGTGCTCACTATGCGAGGCGAGTACCAGACTTGGTGTTCAGTATGACGCTCGAGCTGGTGACGAACATTCAAGGCCGGCGGAGCATACATGGCGAAAAAGCCGTGGAGCATTCCTCGTGACACCTTTTTGGCACATATAATATTCTTGAGGACCTTCGCGGTCCAGCTAGTGATATCAAAGCGCAAGAGCGGCTCGCTAGCCTTCACCAGAACATTAACTCGATAACAATCTCAGTATACATGGTCTCATATACAAATAGTAGAACACAGGGATTCTCATTGAAATCAGCCGCCATGGGGGAACTCTTCTACCACCAGGCCATAATTTCAAAAAAGCTGCGATGTTGACCCGCCTCATCACGGGCGCACCGAAATGGAAGAGCACCAACCAGCCTGTGAAGTGAAGGATAGCTCTTATGAATCAATTACTCCGCTCGCCAGCATATCGCATCATTTAAACGCCGTCCCATCATTCTGACTGGCTGCCCGTCCAACTGTCCACCTTCAGCCTCACTCAAGCCGTCTTCTTCCATATCGCCACCAAACCGATCAAACTGCTAACGGTGCCGGCAATACCGACGATGCCGTCGTCAAGGTTGACCCATCCGAGTGCCGAGGTGGGGACAGTCAGATCGCACAGGTCGGAGATGAGCTGCAGTTGGCTGGCGGACCGCTCACTGTGATAAGTGTTAGCCATGTTTCCACAATGAGGTGAGAAAGATATGAAAGCATCAAGACAAAAAGACATACAGTGCTATCCGCTTGCTCTCCACGACACCCTCGCCCTCCTTCTTATCAACCTTCGCCTCGCGCTGCTTGAGCTGGTACAGCGTATAAGCCTGCGCGATGACAGAGCTGATCAGGCCCATAGCCCAGAACCGGAACGCCTCGCGCTGGAACGTCTTTGCCGACTCGCTCTTTTTGATGCCCGCGGCGTCGAGGACGGTGGCCATGTCGAGCGACAGGTATCCCGCGTACCCGAGCTGGCGGGCGACGGCGGTGTAGCGCAGGACCGGGTCGACGGTGCCGGCCTTGGCGTCGGCGGCGACGGCGGCTGCTTTCAGGTGCTCGACGTTCTTGCCGACGCGCATGAGCTTGCGGGTCAGGCCGAACTGCTTCTTGATGGCGGCCCAGGGGGCGACCTCGGCGGGGGAGCCGTTGGTGCGGAACAGGTACCAGGCGTAGAAGCGCGCGAAGTACTGCAGGGTGCGCAGGACCTTGTCGCGGCCGGCGGTGGTGGCGACGAAGCGGAGGTAGTGGGCCACGCTGGGGTGGTAGATTGCGGCGTCGGCGACCATTTTGGGCGGTTGTGTGTGACTGGCTATTTGTTTGTTCGTGTGATACTCGGTGAGGTTCGTAGGTTGGTGATGCTGCGCGGATCGGATGTCACGAGGGCGTGAGGTTGATGCCGGTTCTACAGAAACAGTGGGGATGGAGAGGAGACGGGCAATGGAGTGTCGTCGTCAATCACAGCTGGAAAGGACACAAGGACGGCGAGTCTAGCAAACAGGTGAATTAGACTTCAGCCAGAATTGAGTCACTTCGAGGGAAGAGAACTCGTGCGGCGTCAGTGGAATTAGAACTATGATAAAAAAGAAGACGCCGTGAATTGTCCGCATTGGCAACCGGCAATGGCGTCCAACGGGTCAGTCGCACGCGTGCGTTGGCGCATGTGCCGAGGTCAAAGTCGGCGATTTTGGACCTTGTCTGAGTCTCACACGCGCCGATGGCCCACAAACCCGAACCCTGAGATGCTGAGTGTGTCCAAGTGCGTGCGGTCTCTATTCTGTCGGATCAGTCTGGGCTAGACATCCATGGCTGGCTGCTTCAGTCGAGACACGAGCATGTGAAATTGCTGGTACAGCATTGGACAGCCTCTTCTTGTCTATGAATTAGACTTTGTTGGCCTGCAGGATCATAGTGAATTCGTAGAACAGATAAGAGATGATATCGGTCTGTTTTAATCCGGTCTTGCCAGTGACCCTCGGAGTTGTGATTGTCCTAAACGGAGATATCTGCAGTAAAAATGTAGATAATCCTCGCAGTAGATGGGTATGTATGCAGCTACGATGAGGTCGACAGCGTCCCGGGAAATTGTCTTGCATCAATATTGTGTCAATGGGACAAAGGGGTGAACCTGTCGGGCCCACCCAGAATTCCCCGCACTCCCTCCGCCTGGGCCGTTCTGAACCGTCTGGAGCGTCAGTGTGGAGAAATCGTGCCTTGACATGCAGCTGGGGCAGATCAGGCAGATCAAGCTGACAGCGACCCGGCTGCCCGGCCACTCCTGCCACTGCCCCCTCGGAAACGGAAACGGAAAAGCTTCTTTGCTCCAATTAAACGTCACTGCTGCGTTACCGTTTACCCCATAGCCGCCGCCTGTGCCGAACGTCAACGTCGTCTTCTAGATGTCCCGGCCCAGTGAGGGGCATCCTGAGTGGAGGGGCAGGAGCAACCACTCCCATCATGGGCAAAAGGGATTGGGTGTATACATTTCCCATACACAGTACAGGCAGGCACACGCCAATGACCTAGGTCCCCTGCCCCTCGTAGCCGAAGCCGACGCAAAGGGCCCCTCCGGCCGTGTCATTATCGTGAGTCCCTTCCTGGGCTAGAAATTGATCTGATCTGCTCTGGTCTGCGCTGGTTTGTCGCCCGTCTCCTTCCTTCCTGCTTCTTCCTTCTCCTTCTCTTGCACAATACACCCTATTCTTTCCTGAACAACATCGCAACCCATCCTCTCTACCTAGCACAACCTGGAACCGGACATCACGACACCCTCACCCTCACCCACTGCAACAGCCAGCTCCTACTTTCCACGAGCTATCTACATACTCGGCTATCCTAGGCTGTCGTGATACGGCCCATAGCTTCCTTCATCTCTGTTTCAACTCCTGTCCCCGTGCTCAACATCCCGCGACCAATTCGTCTGCTCCGTCCTGCTCAGCTCTCAAGCAGTCTGCTTGATAGTCTCTAGTATCTTGTTCTGTTCTCTGTGTCTCTTTGCTGTCTCTCCACCACATCCACCACCATGTCTGCACAAGTACAAACCAATGGGGGCAATGAGGCCGAGACAATCAACACCAACATTGTCACCCTCACCCGCTTCTTGACTGAGGAGCAGGTCAAGGTCAAGGAGGCAACCGGAGACTTCACGTATGTACCCTCTTCAACACATCCGGCCACCGCTTTCACCATAAACTAACGTTATATGCCCCCCTGAACAGCCTGCTGTGCCACGCCCTGCAGTTCTCTTTCAAGTCAATCGCGTACTACATCCGAAGAGCAACCCTCGTGAACCTGACAGGTCTGGCCGGTTCCTCCAACACCACCGGCGACGACCAGAAGAAGCTCGATGTCATCTCCAACGACCTCTTCATCGCAGCAATGCGCTCCTCGGGCAAGTGCGCATTACTCGTCTCCGAGGAGGAGGAGAACGTCATATACTTCAAGGAGAACAAGAGCGCCCGCTACGCCGTCGCCTGCGACCCCATCGACGGCTCCTCCAACCTGGACGCCGGTGTGTCCGTCGGCACCATCTTCGCCATCCACAAGCTGGCCGAGGGCTCCACGGGCACCAAGGAGGACATCCTCAAGCCCGGCACCGAGCTGGTCGCCGCGGGCTTCACCATGTACGGCGCCTCGGCCCAGCTGGTCATCACCATGAAGGGCGGCGGCGTCAACGGCTTCACCCTCGACAACGGCGTCGGCGAGTTCATCCTGACCCATCCCAACATGCGCCTGCCCAAGCAGCGCGCCATCTACTCCGTCAACGAGGGTAACTCGCTCTACTGGGAGGACAACGTCAAGGGCTACTTCGAGTCGCTCAAGCAGCCCCAGGGCGGCGACCCCAAGGGAAAGCCCTACAGCGCCCGGTACATCGGATCCATGGTGGCTGATGCCTACCGGACGCTGCTGTACGGAGGCATCTTTGCCTACCCCGCGGATAAGAAGGCCCCCAAGGGCAAGCTGAGGATCCTGTACGAGTGTGCGCCGATGGCCATGGTGTTTGAGAACGGTAGGCTCTCTACTCCCTACAAAATTGTCTGCGGGTGATTTGAGACTGACAACACCGCAGCCGGCGGACAAGCCGTCAACTCAAAAATGGACCGTATGCTGGAAGTTGTCCCTGAGTACGTACTTAATCTACTTCCCATCTCCTATACACTTGAGCATGTTTCTGACAGCCGCAATAGGGATATCCACGACAAGTCAGGAATCTTCATGGGCAGTTGGGATGAGGTCGAGAAGGTCAAGCAGTTCCACAAGTCATCATAAGATACCCCCGAACGGATAGGCGCGCTCTCTCACTTTGGGCTCGGAGGTATCATGGAGGAGCAAAAACGGCGTTACTGCTTGCTTGCGCTGCTGTCACGATTACCTGCTTGGATGTCGGACCAGATTGGGAACGGTCATAATGTGCATAGCTGTGTACCTACACGATTAATACCATGAATGAGAAATTGTGAAAGAAGGTTCTCCCTCGATTGTATAGTGATGTGATGTTAGCGAACACGTATCATCTATACTCAGCATTCGGATTGCATTGGACCTATGTATCTCACAAATCACACGTCGACTGAGCAGTCATCTGGAGCATTAAGCTTGTCTTGTGACTATCTAAAACTATCTGCTGAGAATGTGACATTTTGTCTGGCCACTTGTGTAGAGGCGGATTCCCCCTTTCTTTCCTCATCTCTTGTCTTTCTCAGACCGTTGTGATCTCTGCCAGTGTATTCTCACGTTCTGTATCACCCGCAATGTGTCCGACATCCATTACCTTAAGAGCCATGGGATAAAAAGCCAAGAATTTGTGAATGGATGCCATGCTCGCTTGATCGCCTATCCGTCTCAACGAATCACCATTTCAAGTCCTGTCCTATCCCTTCCTCCGTTGACGGAATTCCCTCTCATCCGATCATCCACGCCCGACCATGACGTCCCTGTAGTACGCGAAGGCCAGCTCGTTCGAGTACTTCAAGTACGCATCCTCCGTAAGCGGCAGGCCAAGAACCTGGGTGAGTGAAGTCTGCGAACAAGAAGAAACAATTAGCATGATGCCTTCGAAAGCCATCTTGGGAAGAAAGAGAGATCTGGGTTTATGAACGTACCTCGCCCTTCTTAGCCAGCTCGACAACCACCTTGGCCACCTCGCTCGCCATGTCCGCGACGGCCGCCACCTCGAGCACATCCGCGTCCTGCCTGACCTGAACACTCTCATGCAGCGACGGCAGGCCGGCCATCAGGCCCTCGACCACGCGGGGCGGCACGGCGGCCGCTGACCCATGCTCGACGTGGCGGACGAGCTCGATGAAGTCGCGGTAGATCTTGCCGCCAAAGTTCCAGTCCGGCACGAACCTGCCCGCGTCGTCGCCAAACTCGGACAGCAGGTCGTCCAGCCCGTCCCAGTCGCGCTCGATGATCGCCGCCGGCGCGACCTGCTTGGTGAAGGTCTTGTGGGCCTCGGCGTAGCTGCCCGCCCGTAGAAGGTATACGACCTCCTGCCTGGGGTTGCCCTTGACGCTGCGCATGTAGAGCGCCTTGGCCTGCCAGACCCACTCCGCGGGGATCTTGAAGGTCTGCGTGAGCGTCGTGAAATCCTCGCTCTGCTCACTTCCTATCAGCTGGGCGTGGTGGGATAGGTGCTCCTGGATTGCCTTAGCTCGAGCCGCAGGGTTGATCAGGTGCAGGAGGACGAAGACGGCTTCGAGCCAGTGGCCGTCATTGGTCAGCTGCCACGCGAACGTGAGAGTCGCAGCGTCTGCCTTGTCGTCCGCGTCGCGTCCGAATGAGACCTTTCCGGTGTTGACAAGAGCCTGGCCCAGCTGCCAGCAGAGGCGATTGTCCAAAGGAGACAGCTGTGAGTTCTCGGGTCGAAGGATGTCGGCGAGATCAATTTCCTTGTCGGCATACAGCTTCAGGAGTCCCCACAAGAGATCTTCGCGCAGGTCCTTGTCAGGGTCATCCCATAAGGCAGAGATGCCTTGCTCAGCGAACCATGGTTGAGGCCTCGGCTCCTTGTCCTGCTGGATATCTTCTGCAAAGGAGTGGATGGCTTCGACGACATCATCGCTTGAGGTGATTGCGTACCATAGACGGAGCCCGAATGCCTGCTTCCAATCCAAGCCAAATCGTTGCGAGAGCACGAACGATTCCATCCGGTTCTCCATGGCCCCCTTAGTCCCCTCAACGGCGCATACGTTGCCTCCAAGTAGTTCATAAATGGCCCGAATTGGCTCAGTGAACTCGGACAGGACGTTGACCTCACGCCATTCCTTGACCTGCTCTCTCATGTCTTGCATGAGCTGGTCACTGGTCCCAATGAGTGAGACTAGCGTTGCCAACCGGAAGTTCTTGCCATCGAGCAGGTGCTTGCAAGCGTCTGGAATCTGGTGGCCGGAGAGAGATGCGATAGCCTTATCCTCAGGGGACCGAGCCATGCCGACAGCTTTGTTGGACGCCTCTTCGACAGTATTCTGCCAAAATTTGGAGAGATTGCGTCGGCGAGCCTGACGAAGCCCAGACGGTGGGACCCTGTTTCCATCGGCGTCGGTAACTGGGTCGAAGAGAATGCTGGCAAGCTCCCAGACCATCTTTTCGTGGGCGTTGGCCGGGTTCTGCAGGTCCTGTCCGTGGAAGAAGGCCGTCAACGCGCTGACCGGACCCAGCGACACAGTAGGAACGTTGTCGACGAGGTTTACACGGGTCAGAGCCATTTGATTGGCTAGCGACTTTGGTGAGGTCTCATTGGAGAACTTTGCAAATCGAATGTCGCGGTGCTCAGAGACGATGTTGAGCCTGCCCATGGCCATGATACCATCTTTCTCGAGGGCTCGCCTAGATGATCTGGTGATGGTCTTGGGCGTGGTAGAAATGACCAGGGTGCCATCCGGGCCCCAGCTTGGGCGGAGTGTGTCGTGGAAAGCTCTGTCGGCAGGATCCATGTTGGCTTCGTCCTCCTCGCCAGTCTTGTCTTGTCTCTTGTATGGCCACTAGAAAAAGGGAAAGTCTTAGTACGAAGCACATTTTATTAAAGGCAATGCATATGAATAAATACAAAACATCCACAACCAGCACTCCCAACCCATGTGTGTAAAGCAATCTAGCAGACAGATGTGGTACCGACCTTGAATCCTGACGTGGGAATCGGAGCCGGCGCAGCTCGTGGTGGCGCCTTGGGCTTCTCGAACAACGAGTTCATGAGCTCGATGCTCGTGGCAAATCCACGGCCATCTGGCACGGCTCTCGGCTTTGCCTGCGCAGCATCCTGCCGTACACTAGCTTTCAGGTCCTCATAGGTCTCTTCCTCATTGATGGCTTTCAACGCAGCGCGATCTCGCTTTGCTGGGCCGATGGTTTTCTGGAGCATGTCCATCCAATCATCCCCATCGGCGACCTGAAGCTTGAAAGGCGTGTTCGAGTCCTTGATAGCGCGCATTCTGGCCCTCATGATACCGCCAGGCGTTTCTTGGTACTCGGCCATCGATCCATGGTAAGGCGAGTCGTATTCTGGCTCCGCGGCTTGATGATACCCCAGGTAAGCACTCGTATCTTGTGCCTCGGGTAGAGCATGCTCTTCGTCCATTAGTTCATCCTCGTGGTGTTCTAAGGCTTTGGACAGAGAGCCCGCGGAGCGATTAGATAAAAAAGACTGCTCGTTGGCGTCGGCCATCTCTTCTTCGTCGTCGGAAACAGCACCTGTATAGTCAAAGGCACCAGGAAGCGCGCGCCGCTTCCGCCTGAACTCGAAAGTATCCTCGGAATCGGCGGCAGGGCGCTCATGCTCGACTTGGAAAGACGATACGGGTGGTGCAGGAAGGGCAGCTTCCTCCGCAACCTCAGCGAGAGTGTCGCCCTCAGTGTCTTCCTCATCGTAGTCGAGCCCGTACGTGGTGAAGTGCTCGACCTCGAAGGTCCACACTCCAGTTTCCGCGTTGTAGTCGATGAACTTGGTGTCGGGGATCTTCTTGAGGCGCTCAACATGCTTGTTGAATGCGCGGCCGGACTTCTCGGGGATTGGTGTCCGCTTGTCCCGGCCACGCGGCCAGGAGTGCTCCAGAGAGATCTCGGAAGGGACGTTCAAGCCCTTGCCGACCGGAGGTTTCTTTGCGGCGACAGGGTACACCGTGCAAGATCGGGTCTCCAGGACGACGACGCCTCCAGGAATCTCATCTAAGTCGATGTTGGTGAGGTCAACGGGCGTCTTGAATTGAACCTGTCCAACGTTCTCCCGGCCAACAGTGAAGCTGGGCACCTGAGCTCGCTGCACACGGTTCATCTTCAAAATTTCGTCTTTGGACGGACTCAACCAATAAGCCCCAGCTTCTTTGCTCGGAGAAGTGGTAGCGTTCTGGGGTGCAGAAGTAGAAGAGGACTCCTCGTGCACAACCGCCAGTTCGTTGCCCTTGACCTGTTCCATCTCAGGTTGAGCATCTGGGCTCTTCGAACCACCGTTGGTTGCCAGGGTACCTCCGTTTGTTGGGCGGATGAAGCCCAAATCCTGAGCAGAGGCAGTAGGGGTTCCCGGTGTGCCATCAAGTGTGCCGTTCTCGGATGCGTCGAGGCTCGTATCGAAACTGACCCGCTTAGGGAGCTTGCGGGGGCCACTGGGCAACTCTGGGGGCTGCTTGTCTCTGGAGGGCGAAGAGAACAGGTCGAGTCGCAAGGACTTGTCAATGTTCAACTTCTTCAAGCCTGCGCTGCCGTAGGGGCGAGTTCCCATGCTGGACGAGAACGAGCCCGGCGTCAGGATACTATCCTCGGCATTGAAACTCTTGCGCAGGTTGCTCGAGGAAACACTCTTGCTGAGGGACCGGTTCAAGTTTCCTGCTCCGAGTAGGCTCTGTCCGAACCCACCAGGTGTGCTACCCGCACTTGATGGTGTAGCTGGAGAGCCGTAAGTACTATAAGAGAAGCCAAAACCCCGCTTGACCGGAGTGTTGAACCTGGTGGAAGATCCAGGGTTCAGCTTCCACATGGGGAGAATAGAGCCCTTGCGCTCCTTCTTCTTGCCAGACAACGGCGTTGCAAGGGGCCCGGGGTTCTGCACCTCTCCATTCCCAAGACCCGAGAAGAGGGATGGCGTGCCGTAGGCATTGACGTCGCCGATGCTAGCAGTCAATGCTTGGGGCGCCGCCTGAGAGTTCTGAGACGTGTTGAACAGAGACCCTCCCAGGAGGGAATTCTGCTGTGGCTGTTGAGCTGTCGACTGTCCGAAGAGACCGCCAGCCGCAGGTTGAGCATTTTGGGTTCCGAAAAGACCGCCGCCACCAGTTTGTCCTGATTGACCGAAGAGGGATGGCTTTTGCTGGTTCTGATTGTTGTTCAAGCTGCCGAACAGCGTGGGCGCACCTTGCTGTGGCTGCGTCTGGGTGTTGGATCCCAAGCCACCGAAAAGACCACCCCCAGCCTGCCCAGTCTGTCCGGCGGTGCTATTCCCGAAGAGGCCACCAGTTGCCGGTTTGTTGGCCTGTCCAAACAAGCCACCGGCTTGCTGCTGGTTGTTGGTCTGGCCAAATGTACCTGTGTTAGTGGCGGTGTTGTTCCCGAACAGTCCTCCTCCACCAGTGTTTTGCTGAGTGCCGGTGTTGCCGAAGAGTCCCCCAGTTGTAGCTGCAGGCTTGTTCTGGTTTCCAAATAGGCCTCCAGTGGTCTGCTGTTGGTTATTCTGCCCAAAACCACCAAAGCCAGTGGACTGTGGCTGCTGCTGCTGCTGGTTGTTGTTGCCGAAGAGACCACCGGTCGTGTTGTTTTGTTGCGTGTTCGTATTCCCAAAGAGGCCACCGCCTGCATTCGCGGTGTTATTCTGACCAAAACCTGTGCTGGTTCCAGTGTTGGCGCCGAAGCCAGTACCCGTCGCGCCGCCCCCAAACCCGCCTCCGAATCCGGTCGTGGTAGCAGGCTTGTTCTGATTGTTGTTGCCAAACAAGCCGCCAGTGGTATTTCCGGCACCGAAGCTATTGTTGGCTGTGTTTGTGGCTCCAAAGCCACCCGTCGTAGCACCTGTAGAGCCGAAGAGTCCACCAGTCTGTGCTGGCTGGGTCGTCGTCGTCGAGTTGCCGAACAGGCCCCCACCGGTCGCAGGTTTCTGTCCAAAGAGACCACCACCGGTCGCGCCGGCACCGAAGCCGCCGGTGTTCGCAGTGGTACCGAAGCCGGTCGTGCCCGCGTTACTTTGAGTGTTGCCGAAGAGACCGCCGCCGGCGTTGGTAGTTCCGAAGCCTGTGTTCTGAGTGGTATTGTTGCCGAAGCCGCCTCCACCAAACCCGGAGGTTGTTCCAAAGGCGCCGCTACCGCCTGCCGGGCCGTTGCCGTATTGCCGGCCCTGAGCATAGTCGGCCATCCTCAGCTCTTCGGCCGAGAACTTCTTGTATGGTTCTTGGAACAAGATGTTCTGGAAAGAGTTCTGTGAAGTGCTGTTGGGCTCCTTCTCTAGATAGGGGGAGAAAGCCAGGACAGCAGTTCCAGGGGGTTCTCCAACATTCGTGCCCAATCCGGGGTTGTTGGTCGCGCCACCGAACGCACCGGTTGTGTTGCCGCCGCTGCCGAACCCACCACCTCCGAACATTGAAGTCCCAGTGCCGGTTGTGGTGGTTGCGCCGCCGCCGAAAGGAGTTGATGTCTTGTTGGCGCCAAACAAGGAGTTGGTAGCCCCACCACCAAATGGTGAGGAAGTGGCGGCAGTGTTGGTACCAAAGCCACCTCCGAAGCCAGTACCGCCTGTCGTTGCCGTCGTCGAGCCGAAGAGTCCGCCTCCCGCTCCGGTCGTAGCGGCACCAAATGCGGGTTTCGCGGCACCGAATCCTGTGTTGCTTGCCGCGCCAAAAGCACCTGTGAAGAAGAAGTTGTTAGCAAAACAAGACTGTCTCAAAGCAGTCCAATATAGGTCAGTACAAGCCAGTGGCCTTAGAAATAGAAAAATCCCTGGAAGACGGGTGACAATGGGGAGAGACATTTCGATAAAGACGCTTGGCGCATTCCACGATAGTGCGGTGAGTCCGCCTAGGACCACATCGACCAGTGAAACGCGGCGCTCGCAGCGTTCAAAGGAAAGTGATGTATCATACCCCCAGTGTTGCCAAAGCCACCTGTGGTGCCTCCGCCAAAGAGGCCGCCCCCGGTGTTGGTTGTCTGCGCTGGCGCCCCAAACGCAGGAGTGCTGGATGATCCGAAGGCTGGTAGTTGGGGACATCGTGTCAGCCGAGGCGGGTGAAGGTTGAAGCCTGGCGCGGAAGCAAGAAGAAAAGACACACGAATATCACTGCGAGAAAACAAGATGAATGAACGTACCGGAGGTTGTGTTGGTGTTTGTGCCAAAGCCGCCGCCGCCAAATGTATTAGTGGTCTGGTTGTTCTGGCCGAAGCCACCGCCTCCGAATCCGAAAGACATGTTCGAGATGGTCGGGGGTGCGGTAGCCTTGCCAGGCACAGATGGATGCGACGGGTGGGATGATCAAGGGCGCGAGGGCCGTGGATCGCGAGCCGAACGCGTCGAGGTGACGAAGGCGCGACACGGCTGGGCCCAAGTCACAGTCGACAATCGAGATATAGTTGTCGGTCGCGACGTTTGGGTGGGATCGAGGGTATTTCGCGCAATGGCGACCGATGCTCGAGCTCTGTGTTGCTCAGGAGCAGGAGGTTGGGGAGAGGTCGAGGTTGGGAAGGGTGGGAGTTTTTTTTTCTTCAGTTGCAGGGGAACATGAGGAAAGCAGATGTCCAGTAAAGAAAAAACAGAGGAGCTGGCTGTCCCTAAAAAGGTGACGAGGACAGACAGAAATGCAAGACTCGCCAGAATCAGAAAGAAAATGAAGCCATGTGAAGGCCGCCGCAGACAGGGTGGTCGAGGGTTGGTGACAGCTTCTTCGCAAGCTTCCTCTCGGGGTGGTGGTACTGTGTAGGAAAAGCGGTGCTGGGGGCGACTGGGGTGGACATCAGTTCAGGCCAGTGGGCAGGCAGTGGCTTCACTTGGTCAAGCGTGAGCAGCCGATTTACTGACTGCTTGGGCTCTGACTTGGGCCCAGCCACTGAGCCTGGGCCATCAGCATGAGCCAATCAAGGACGCTTGCAGTCCTGCACTGCTGCTGCCTCCTGGTGGATTAGTCAGTTCAGTCCCGACAGGCCAGCGTCATTGGTCAATCCCACCGGCAAGGACCCTCTCCCGATTCTGCCTTGGGGAGCTTCTCTGCAAATACATGTCACATATGTCACAAATAGTATCAGATGACCAACACGGCCTTTGTAAAGCAGAACAATCAGACAGAGTGAGTCAATGCCAGCCTCCGGCAGGATCTGCGGCCGAGAGAGATGGTCCAGGCTGCTGCAGTGAAAGAAAACTGCTGTCACATGACGCCAGATGTCGGCTATTTTGGAAACGGCCAACATCCGCGAGACCACTGCTCCTGTCAACAGTCCCTTGGGTAAGCAGGGGCGCTTGCTACCCGTTCAGTGGTTGACACAAATTCCCAAAAGGAAGAGCATACCGTTTCGAAGCCAACAAAGAGGGTTGAAAAGGTCGACAATCGTTATCAGGGGCCTCTGCATAGAACGCAATGCATCCCAGAGCTCTCGCAGGTTACTCGACTCGGCAGCACAGAACTATTCAATGTCCACATGGGCTCTTTTCTTCACTATCATTCTGTACCAGCAGTGCTGGGCTTACCTGTCCTCTGGCATCTTGATCGCTTCAAGAGTCTGTTTCGCAGACAACAAGTCACCGGCAGAGCAATTCCCAATAGTGCAGCCAAAAGGCAGAGGCAGTGATTGTATCGTAGCACTCAAGTGCTGGATAAGTGGCTGTAATTGACCTCAAAACGACAGCTACCAGTTGGACACTTGCACGTTTCCGTCAACGAACACACATACCCGTACGCTTGAATCATAGCATCACGCACTTCCCACAACCCTCTCACTCACCAGACTGCTGACGACTGCGGCCTCACACAATTTTTGTCCCTACAAGGACTCCTTGACATAGTTGATCAGCAGCGGCGAGATTCTCGACTGGATCAGCCTGTCACCCTGCTCATTCGGGTGGACACCATCCCTCAGCATGGAGGTTGTGAAGCCAGTGTTGCAGTCCGCAATAACAATCGGGGACTCCGTGCTATTCTGACTTTCGGCCCAAGCAGGGATGGCGGCGTTGAGGGAGACAATCGCGTTGTTGTTGAACGAGAGAGGAATGACCAAGTCAACCTATCGCCGGTGTGTGAATATTGTTAGAGAGGCGGCCCGCATATGAAATCACCACGCCAGAACAGAACGATGGACATGCTTACAATGAACTTGGCCTTGGGGTTGTTCGCGCGGACAGTCTGTACGATCTTGGTGTACGCAGCCGTGATCTGAGCAGCAGTGTTGCCACGGGTGACATCGTTCGTGCCCAGCATGAACATGACAATGTCGGCTGGGGTGTTCTTGGCCCAGGTCGCGATATAGTTGTTGGCAATATCAATGGCCAGCCAGCCCGAGTGGCCCTCATGGTGCTGATCCCACTATTATAACCAATGTCAGCCAAATACGATGAAGTGCATGTTATATTCATCCATATCAAGGAAGGATAGATACACCTACGTTTGTGGTCTTGGGCTTGCAGTTCTGAGGGTTGCTGTTTTGCGACCCGACGTACTGCACCTGGCTCGACACGTTGGCTGCCGCGAGATCGTCCCAGACATAGGCGCGCCAACATGTGATCTCCGTGATGCTGTCTCCCAGGGGCACTATGGTATTGTGAGTATTCAAACATGTCGACATGAGCCAGTATCCATGAGGTTGGACTTACTGATGCGCAACTTGCTCTGGGCAAAGCCACAGCTGAGAAGGGCTGAGCCCGCCAGAAGAATCTTGGAGAGTTGCATGTTGTCCACCTAAATCAAGTGGCTTAGAATTGCGGGTCAACAAGGAGGCACCCAGAATCAGCAGTCTGGAAGATGAGAGTAATTATCGCGAATGCCAAGTCTATGTGATAGGGAGGAGATTCAGAAGGATATATATATTGATAGCTCTCTATCTTCTATTTCACTAATTTGGAGAGCGCCCAAATCTACGGCTGATCTGCAGGAAACGCAGCTGGCGATAATGGAAACCAAGATGCTGGATGTTTGGATCAATTTACCCCTGGTTTTTAACGACCCCTTGAGCACGGCAATAAAAGTATGCTGTCGCCTGTGAGGAACAGCACTTTTCCGGTCACATTCAAAGTTGTTGGTAAATTAGGCTGAAATAAGGTTGGCATGCGGCACCACAACTGGGATGGCACCAAGGTCGTATCGGCCTCCTTCCTTTGCTCCTCCCGCATCTGACTGTGGCAGGTTGTCTTTGCATCTCTTTAGAACGGCTTATAGGCTCCGTGTGCGTGACACACAGATCCTTGCGATATTAACCTTAAAAATAATTGAATTTGATACCACACGAGGGCTGACAGGAGTGGGACTGTCATAGTAAATGTGACATGTCTCCAACGTCCCATGGACCTGCATTTATAAATTACGATCGCGGCCCACCGGAGCAAGGGAAGAGCAGCTCGAAACTATCCGTCGGTTCTGGACAACTTGTCTCCCTTGACCATCGCCTTCCACACCGCGTCTTGCGTCTCTAGTGCTGCTATCGGAACTCAGTAATAGGCCATCCAACTTCTTCAACTGCTCATCATTCCGCACAAGATGTTGTTCATGTGCCGTGCCTTCCGTCGGACTGAAGTTTCCATGCCCGAATACGAGCAGAATACGAGCAAGTACGAGCAGAATACGCGCAGAAATAGGCATTCTTCCACAATGTCGCCTCTCCCTAGGAGGCAAATCATCCCGCATGGAGATGCCGTAACTCGATGAGGAGCGGAACCAGGTCACTTGATCCTTTCGCAGATGATATTAGAATAAACATTAACGATGCGTCTGGGGAGCTTGTATATTATTTCTCGTAAGTCAGTATGCCGCTAATTCAGTCTATCAAAAGGTCACAGTTGTCCAGAAGCGTTCTGCGCAATACGGTGTAGCCTATCTAGCTCTGCCGTCACGGTTGACCAGGTTGAAAGGATTAGGATTTTAAGTAAATCTTGCGGTGTACCGAATATGGGGAGCTTTCGATCTGCATAGACATCGCTTAGGAATGATACGTCCAACGGTCTGGGGCCACTCTGCTCTCTCCAGACAAGCCAAATATGAACATTGAGATATTCCATCCACTTCTACGTAGGTGTGGTTGCCGTTGATGCGATTAAAGTCAGATCATCGCCCCGGCAAGACATCAGGTCGTTCTATCGTTTACTACTACACAATGAGTTGTAACGAGATCCAAAGTTACAAAGCTAAATAAAGACTTGATCAAGGCTCCACCTGGGGTACCGAGATTCAGTACTACCTGAGTTCCTTAAGTTTGAGCTACTTAGCATCATGATATATATTTACCTCTGAAATCTACATATTACTGCAATCAGAACGTCAGGCGAGTCGTGATAAAGCAGTGTGATAGTTTAAGAGCGTATTCTAAGTGCTCACCGTCTATTTCACTGCCGCCACCACCACGACGCCCATAACTTCATTGTTGATTAGAAATTGTATAGGCCCCGAGCCAATCACTCAGTTCATTTACGGTGAGAGTCTTGGCCGATCTGTTGATTATGATGTCGGCTACGTCACTGGACGTAAATGGCTGTCAAGAACCATCCTTGACCAAGTCAATTACTCCTTTACGTGCCCGGGATGGGACGTAAAAACACGAACACTCTGCTTTCTATACGCTTCGCACAATACCCAACAGCATAGCAGGTTTACGAAGTCCGGCAAGACAGATCTTCAAGAGGACCAGTGTTCTACTCCAACGCCAACAAAAAAGAATAATGATTTATGAATGCTACCTAGGGACCTCCGGGGGGGATATATCTTCGTAGAGAGAAAAATTTCGCACTCGAGCCCAGCACGCAAGGCGCCACTCAAGAACTCACACAACACACCAATTTACCAACAATGCACGCGCGCGCACTCTGTCTCTCTCTCTCTCTCTCTCTGTCTTCTTGTCATCGGTCAAACGAAGCACTCCTTTATTCATTCATTGACAACCTCAGAACTGGATAAGATCTCCCTGGTTGGCACCCTGCTGCTGCGGCCTCGCCCCGAACGGATTGCTCGAGCCCTGTCCGCCAAATCCGCCGTTCATGCCGCCGGGCCCCGTGGCCCCGTACGACACGGTGGGCATTCCCGTGAACTGCTGCCGGAGGAACGGGTTGTTGCCGGTCGCCTCGGCCGTCAGCTTGTTGGCGCCTGCTCCCGCGCTGTTGACGAACGTTCCCGGCGCTGTGTGCTGCGCAGGTATTCTGGTCTCGCCGGTGTTTCCGAAAGTATCCTGACCCTCACCACTGGAGAGAAGTGCGTTGAGCCTCGCCTCGTGCTCACTCATCGGTTTCGCCGGTGCCTGAGGCATCTTTGGTGGCGGGGTGAAAGATGTTTGTTGAGGTGGGGGCTGGTTGAACGCGGACAGCGTCTTTTGCTCTGGAAGCGCGTTCAGGACCGACATTGATGGCATCTTGGACGGCCCAGGCCTGTTGAATGGTGAGGATGACTGCTGCGCAAATGGGTTGTTGGAGCCTGTCTTCATCGGCGCCATTGCAGATAGACCCGTGCTCTGATTGTTCGTGGCCCAAGGGTTGTTGCTCCCTGCTTGCATCGGCGACTCTGTTTGCTGTGGCTGAAGTTGCTGCTGCTGCGCGTACGGGTTGTAGCCGGTAGGCTGTGGCTGGAACTGCTGCATGTTCTGTTGGCCAAAGGCGTCGAACTGTTGAGGCTGGCCGAAGCCGTTCGAGAAGCCATTCTGGTACCCAGTGGGCTGTGTCTGGAAGCCAGTATACGCATTCGGCATGAAACCCGTGGGCTGGGGCTGCAGCTGGCTCTGATCGATAGGGTTCCCGAAAAAGTCTACGCCGCTGCCCTGCTGGTACCCTTGGTTCCATCCAGTCTGCTGGGGTTGAGTCTGCGTGGGAGTATCGTCAAAGAGCGACTGGGCGTTCTGCTCCTCCAAAGCTCGTCGGCGCGCTTCCTCCTCCTCCTTGCTCAGTTTGATGGCCTTCGCGAGGTCGTCGTCCTCCGTGTCTTGACCTGGCCGACCCTCACGTCTCCTCCTGTCCTCTTCCTCCTGGTATTTGCTGGCCTCAAGAGCTAGCTTGTACTCGGCGTCCTCCTCCTCAGTCATTGGGCGTGGACCCCTTTCACGGCGGCGTGGTGTTTCGTGGGGCGAGCCATATTCTTCGAGGCCTGTGACGCGGGACTTCCACGTCCTGCGATCACTGCGCTCAGCCCGCAGGCGCTCCTCGTCCAGTAGCAAGGACGTCAGTTCCTTCGCCGCCACACGAACTGCAATGACGACCGTTAGACTCGTTTCGCACAAGGCGGGGGATATTCCCACTCACTGTTTTGACCGACATCTCTGCCTTCCTCATCTGTGTACATGAATTCGCGAAGTGTCTTGATGATGTAGACGTTCTGCTTTGCCCATGTGACAACCAGTTCGGAGCCCTCGTGGAGGCAGTAGTCGAGGACCTTGAGTGCCTTTAGAACATGCCTCCAGTTCTTGCCTTTGTCGTTCAACCTCTTGTCTAGCATGTCCATAATCTCGTAGAACTCGGTTGACCTAGTTTGTCACCGCATTAGCTTTTGCACCACCACAGTCAGCATGGCGGCGGGATCGGCAACGTACGAGTTGTAGGTGAGCTGGGCGATCTCGCTCATCTGGGTACCTGTTGGGCCCCATGGGTCGTTGCTCGTCGCTGCATGGCTACGTCAGTTTGCGACATTCGAGATGGGTCCGGGCGGAGAGTCGTGAGCCTGGCCAACATACCCTCGCGCACCTTGATCTGGACACCTGAGTAGCCCTTGGTGACATTTTTGACGCCTCTTAAAACCTTAGACATTTTTGCGGTTTGGTCTGAGAATTATCACGTGTGTGAGTGATGTGGGAGCCGGATGTCGTGGTGCAGGGGAATGGATCCCTTTTCCGATGAGAATCAGGAGATCAGGTCTCGACCGGCTGCGCCGAGAGCGGTGACGTCGCGGGCGAGCCTGGGAATTTGTCGCGCGCTGTCGAGATAGCGTGCAGCAGACGGCGATATTCAACTGATCGAGTCGTCGCCCCCTGCGGTTGGACGGCGACAAGAATCGGCAAGCCTCCGGACGACGAGTGACGGCGGGTGTGCCACATGCGACAATGGCTAGGTAGGAAAGGGGGTTGGCAGGCGCTGATTGTCGAACTCAAGTCAGGAAAGTTGGTGGCAGGAGTGATTAATCGATCGATGGACGGAGTACGGGGGACGGCGGGATCGCAGGCTGTTGGCACGGGAAATTGAGCGGTTCGATGGGTTCCAGTTCTGGAATTACCGCAGTAGTGGCACCTCGGCTGCTGTGCGGTCGGGAGTGCTTTTGCTCTTAGGATGTGATGCTTCGTATGGAATGCCAACGAGTGTCACGGGCCGGCGAGATGATTGCAGCACCGACGTGAGAGAAGGGCGCTGTGCGGTATGATGAGGAACGAGACGAGATCGAGTGAAGTGAAGCTGGAGGTCCCTTTCTTTGGAGGTGATGGCCTGTGTTCCAGGTGGCGCCCGTCCCGGAGGCACTTCAGACTGGACTACGTTCACTGCGACACAGTACTGTGACTAAAGATACTCCCACTCCCGTACTTCCCTTCCCTCCATTCCACGCGCAAACCCAGGCGCAGCAGCAGCGGCAGCGCCAGCTCAGGCTTGGGCTCAGGCTTGGGCTTGGGCATGACGAAACCTGACAGGGCCCCGTCTATGGGCGCTAAGCCCGTCCGGGCAGTATATGATTGAGCTAGCTGCAGGCGACAGACCGTGACTAAGGCGAAATAAAGCCTTCTTGAAACCATGCACTGTAAATCTAAATGCGATGAATTACGATGACCACAGACTTGGCCAGCTAGTGGACAGGTGGACACCCCCGTGCCCATCCTGAACCCACACACCTTACGGCCAGGGCAAGTCCATCTCTGGTGTATACGGCGAGTGCGGTCTCTGCGGTAATTCATCATAACCCACTTTGAAGATCCTCCCTCACCAAGCATATGCAGTCGACTATGCAGCATGGCGTAGGGTGATGCTCACAAGGTGCACAAGCCCCTGAGGGCCCAGTCTCTAGTCCGCCTGGCTGGCTAAAAGTAGTAGCATTCTTGATGGGCCATTCCGTGGACTGGACCACTTCCGGCAACCTTGGAAAAGCAGCTCTGGAGCGATGGTGGGGGAGGGCCATTAGCTCCATCGTACACCCTTGTCAAATTATCTTGTCTGCGTAATAACGAGGCTCTGGGCTTCTCTCTCTAGTAATAAGCCTGACGGCTTGACGCTGCCTGTGATTGACCTCAGGTCAGTCGCAGTCCCTAATCCCGGCCACTATTCCAGTCCACATGAGTAATAGTAATACATAGTTCACAGTAATTTCCCAACGCCTTGCTAGCAATTCATCAAAAGAACCTCAGGCCGGCACATCAATGCTCCCCGACTGAATGAACCTGAACTGCTGAACATCCGGTCCATGTCCAAGCAGCAATGTCTCAGGAATCAACCATGGCAACGTCGCCGTCGCCGTCGCCATCACCGTCCGTCTTGCGACTGCTGCTGCTGCTGCTGCTGCTGCTGCTCCTAGCAGAAGTCGTGCCATTGCCATTGACCCGGCGTGGGCTGGCTGTGACCTGGCCCTCAGCAGCTTTCCCTTGGACACCATCACTGCTGACGCCAAGAGACTCCTCAGCCTCTTGCGTCGTCATCTTCTCGCCAGCAGCAAGTTCCAAGCGCCGCTGCTCGAGCCATCCTGGCGGCAGGCCCGGGCCGCTATCGGCATTACCGTAGTCGCTCTTCTTGGTGCCCTTCGGCCATCGTCCTGGTCCCCGTCCCGTCCCACCCGGCTTCCTGCGGGCGCTGCTGCTGCTCCTGGCCTTGGGCCCTGTAGACCGCCGGCTGGTAGTTGGCCTCCGGGCTTTCGGCCGAGACACGCTCGCTGTCCGGACCACCGGAGGCCTTGGGGTCGTGATCGGACGGACTGCCGTGGTACGCCTCCCAATGTGAGGGTACACGACGAACCTGGTGGGCGCAATGCCGGTGTAGGCATCCACCCATGAGTTCTCCTTGTTTTCAGAGTGCTTGGCACTTGAGTCCTTTTGATCGACCGTGTCTTCAAAGACTTTGGCTTCTGTCGCTCGGTTTTCGAATGCATGCTCAGCCGCTCGGGCCATGGGCCCGTTGCCATTGCCAGCATCACTCGCTCCGTCCATGTCCATTTCGTTGGGCTCCGTGGACTCGAGCACCGTGTCGGCCGCCTCCGCCTCCGTCTGGCCCTCCTTCTCGGTGACTTCCGCCTCGTTGCTGATGCCGTTGGCCTCTGGGCCAGCCTCCATCCCAGTGTTAACCTCGGCGGGATTCTCAACCTCAGCCTCAGGTTCAACTTGAACAGCGATAGGCTTGCCATTCTCCATGACCTCTGCAACCACAGCTTCGTCGGCTTTCTGCTCGTCGTCTTCCTCTCTAGGGGCGATGGCGTGTATGGCGGGCGCCAGTTCGAAGTTTGTAGCGTTGCTACGGCCCATGACATAGGGGGTCCAAGTCAACACGCTCGGGTCGAGTTGCACATAGTTCTTGGACTCCCACTTCGCAACGTACTCTTTGCAGAACTGTATGTCAACCCTGAAGGCGTAGAGCTGGGTTTGCGGGTCGCGCACGAGACATCTCAGCCCCTCCAAGGCTGAAATAACATCGTCCGCTGTGAGTCCAGTGTCATCGGATATTTGCTTGATGCTGAGGCCCTTCTTCACATGTTTGTCCTCGGGACAGTGCTGAAGAAGATATCGGCACATTATCAGGCGCCAGTAGTTTCGATATGACACCAGACCCATGTCCGACAACGGCTTCTCAGGAGATCCGGTTTTCCCCTCTACCCGGGTAAGGAGGTAGGAGAAATCGATCAAGAGGTTACCATATCCCTTTCGCTGGTGGATCGGTAGAGTCAGAATGCACGAGACGTTGTTCTGACTGCTTGCTCTCTTCTCTTTAGAGAAGTAGCCAACAAAGTGGTACCCAAGGTCGTCGTACTCGCAAAGCACATAGAAGAGAAATGGTTCGACATCGTAGTAGAGCGTCTTCGAGCCTAGGAACAACTTGGCCAACAGACACAGGTTCTGGCAGTAGACTGGGTTCTTGCGACCATCAACTTCGAAGACGGAGATGGACCCATGCCGGTAGATCTCATCCCCGGGCGGGTGCTTCGCTGGGCACTTCAATTTGTGTCGCCAAGCAACGTAGTCCGAGTTCATGTACTTAAGGCAGAACTCGCAGATGAAGAGCACACGATTCCTGCTGTACTCTTCCGGGTACGGAGCCGCATACCACGTATCGATCTCCCAGCCGCCGAACTCGATACACTCGATTTGACTCGCAGGCCCTTGCGACTTCTTTGACTTTTTGGCAGGCACCTCGATCTCCTCTTGCATCTTCAGAAGTCGCTCTTGCCAGTCCTCCTCGGCCCTCTGCTTGGCTTCGTCGAATCGGCGGCGGTCTTCGTTGGTGGGCACGGTCTTTGAGGTATCTGCCTCAGCCTCTGTGAGGATGCCTCCGTACGGCTTCCCCTTGTCGTCCATGTCTTTATCAAAAAATGAGTAAAAAGGCTGCGAGAGGTTCGAAGCGAAGGGTGCGATTGGAGGTGTGGCAGCTCGCCTTGACCGCGAAGGAACAGCAGCTCTGGCTGGCCTGGACCCTGTGGTGCGCCGTCCACCTCCACCGCCCCTCGACGGCTTCGGTTTTCTCGATGTGATCTTCTTAAGTTCTGTTGGTGCAACGCGGAACCTCACAACAAGAGTTGTCCTGGTCTTCTTGATAATTGTTGCTGGTGCGTTGGTTGATATCTTCAATCGGAGGGATCGTGCAGAGCGTGGACGGCTGTCCTCCTCGACTCCGTTTGCGACGTTTGCCGCCCCTTCGATACTGTGGCTGTCCCCAGTATTCTTGCGTCGTTTGCGGAGGCCAACCACGTGCTCGTCAGCTTCCGCTGAAGATGTTTTACGCTTTCTAAGCACGCGCGATCCATCCATGGGGTCATCATCGAGGACAAGTTGGTTAAACACAGAATGTGAATCTGGTTTCACTGCGCCTCGTTGTGATGGAAGGAGGTCCCTGGCGAGTTTGGGCGCCGTAGCCCGTCTTGCGGCAGGAGGTGAATCGGCGTCGACAATGCCATTCAATTCATCATTCAAATCCTCTTGAGATTCATCTTGAGATTCATCCTGCTCGGCTTCAGAATGTTCATGGCATTCGGGACATCTCCATGACTTAGTGGCTACGGTAAAGATCAGTATCGCACATGTGAATCGTACACCCATGATGATTTGGCAACTTACTTTGCTTGCCCTCTAGAGCCTTGTTTTCCCGAGCACACTGCTGGTGAGCTGTATCGCAATTAGCACACATGCGTTTCAATATGAAGGGAAGAAGGCACAAACCACAGTCACCACACCCGGTACAGGTCAGAAATATCTCAAACTCCTCAGAGGGATCGTTGTCCTCGTCTTGCTTGCAAAACATGCAGGTATTAGCCGGCGCGTTCTCCGATTCGTCGTCATCGTCCTCGTCGTTGTCTGCAGCGACGTTCCACTCGGCCTCTCCTTCGGATGCCTCTTCGCTCTCGGCGTGGTACGATTCGCCCTCGCTGGCCTCGCTTTCCTCGTCGTCGGTCTCGCCTGGTCTGAGCTTGACAGCGCCGACGCCTTCCTCATCCTCGTTCTCCTCTTCCTCGTCATCTTCTGGGATCTCCTTGCCTCGACCCATGTGTGCTTGCTCCATAGCTTCATCGTCCGGTTCGCCTTCGGCATCGTCGTCGTAGTTGTCGTCTTCTTCTCCCTCGGCGTCCACGTCGCTCCCAAGGTTGCCGTCCCCAGATTCTAGCGCGCCTTCTTGATCGTCCTCTTCGGCTTCTTCGGGTAGAACGTCCAAGTCCTCGTATTCGCCCTCGGCATCCTCATCTCCTGCCCCGTCATCCTCATCATACTCTTCGCCTTCGGCATCTGGATCATCTTCGCCGGGGGCGTCGTCCTCGGGGTCGAATTCAGGAGCCTCGTCGGTGGTCGTCGCGCTTTGTTGCAGCTCATCCTCGGTGAGGTGAGGGCTTTGCGTGGATCCCGTTGCCGCCATGTTGGGAACGCTTGACATCCAGCTGCGGAGCTTCGTTGGGGTCCTGTTTTGGATCGCCTCCCAAGCTCGGCTTGCCAGTGACGGCTTGCCCGTGCCGTGCTCCACCCTTATTACGGACAGGGAGGCACTGTTGAAGTGCCTAGCTTCATCCCCAAGCTCTTTATGTATGCAATAGTATCTAGATCGGACACTCGATGTCGCTCTGGCTTGCAGTCTCTGGTTTGCGACTAGAGGTCGTTGCGCAACGCATGGAGTCGTCGACGGCTCGCTGTGAGGGGTTGCCCGTTGTTGGACGCGCAGGTTTGGGGAATATCATCAGACGATGGATATGGAAGCGGGTGCCATTCCAGATAAATCAAATTTGACGCGTTTCAAGCTTGTACTTGAGCTGTTTGTGCCAAAAGACTGACCAGCTCTCAAGGGCGAGGCGTCCGTCGCAAACGAAGGTGCAGGAGTGGGCTGTCTCGGCCCAGACCAGGGTTGGCTAACAATATTCTAGTACGGACCGTACCTGCAGCGGGCGCAAATTGGGGTTGGGTTGGGGTTGGGTTCAATGGAGCCTAATTGTAATCCCGCGGTCTGTAGTGGCTGAGATAGCAATGCCGGCCGGACGCCTGTGACAACCAACTCCAACCAGACTTACTGCTCGACACTGAAGACCGCATCAGTCTCGACGACGTCAGATTCCCACCACCCAATCGAAGCGACCTCCAAACCAAGCCTGCACAA
Source organism: Diaporthe sp. HANT25 (assembly GCA_013435955.1). Taxonomy (NCBI): domain Eukaryota; kingdom Fungi; phylum Ascomycota; class Sordariomycetes; order Diaporthales; family Diaporthaceae; genus Diaporthe; species Diaporthe sp. HANT25. The sequence goes on along the minus strand of JACBFG010000017.1, from coordinate 571,203 downwards.
TGCCCGTCCCATTCGAAACCCTGATTCCGTATGGAATCATCCTCGCGGTAAGGACCTACAAGAAGAGAGGGGAGGCCTGGTCACCCGACTTTGGCTGAGTTGAACCACAGATGTTCGGTGTCTCCGGCGTGGGACTCGCCAATATCAAGTACTACCAGAACGGAGGCAAGCGAGCCAGACGCTCGCTGGACCAATGGGACAGACAAAGTATGTCGCATCGAACATGAAAGGCAACACGAGCTTGCAAGACTGACCGGAAAACAAGTGATGAACCGCGACAGGCGGTTAACCGGGTTCCTCAGGGGACAGACCGCGAATCCAGTGGCGCCGGACGGCTACGAATTGAACAATCCCTGGAGGGTATGAGACAACAATTGCGAACTTACCACCGTACGAGAAGGCTGACGTACATGTACAGGTCGAGCGACGCATATGCTAGACGAAGACTGGGTCCCACCTACGGGCTACGAGGCGGACAATCCTTGAAGAGCACGAGGCTCTGGCTCCTCTTACGCCTCGTCACGACTAGGCTGGGCATGCTTGACGTTGGAAAGGCGCATATACTTGGTCGCGACTTTGCAGAGGATATTCGCTCAGGAGGTGCAGTCGAACGGGGGACTTTCGCCAGCGCAAAGGATGCAGGACTGCATGAGAGATTTTGCGATGCAGATGTTTGCAGGGTTTTAGGCACAATACTACGAGCAATTCATGAATTCGGTCCCGGCCAAGAGGCGCTCAGGTGAATCGTGTTGGGTATCTCATGCTATAACTGAATCTGTGCTCTGTTCTTATTCAGGCCATTCAACAGCATGCAAGCCTGACATATCGCTTGGCTTGACATGTAGCCGCATTTTTTGCACCTCCCAAGCACCTGTCTTGACACTCCAGCCTTACCGGAGGAGTTGGCAGTCCGTATTGGCAGTTCTTTGGATCCGTTTGACCGAGTCTTCAGGGGCACCGCAGCAGTGACGTCGGTCTCAAGCCCTGCCGATGTTTCGTTGCCCCTTAGTTGAGCCTCCATTGCGGCCATCTCATTCCCTGTACTGCCACCATTGCCAGATCCACACCCTCCGACACCTTCGTCCTCCTCAGTTGGTGGTGCTGTGGCTGGAGGTGGCTTTCCGTTGCAGGCGCACTTGTCTGGTTGCTTTCCAGGAACTAGGCGGGCCATGTCCTCACCGCTGCGGACAATGTCCAGGATTGCGCTTGGTCTTACTTTCTCGAGGTTCTTGATCAGACTCCGTGCACTTCCCCTGAATGCCTCTGGGCTGTAGATGCATTCTGTGGTGAAGTAATCGAGCTTCTTGTGATGTGCATACAAAACGATCTCCTTCTCGTACGAGTACTTGAGCGGCTTGCTCCGCTTGACGTCCGAGTTCGAGTCGCCGGTGACAATGTGTGTGGCCCGTGACAGCCGGGGCAGGTCGCCTCTGAGCAGATTCATGAGCACGGTCTCCGCGACGTCATCGGCGTTGTGGCCGGTGACGACGTGTCTGATCTCCAACATCTTTGCGCCTCGATCCAAAGCCTGCCGTCGAAACACACCGCAGTAGGTGCAGTTGCCCTTCTTCCCGATCGTCTCGACAACCTGGTCCATGGTCCAGCCATAGAGTTCGCCGTAGCCCACTATCTTCAGGGGCATCTCATACTGCTCCGAGTTCCGCTTGACCGTCTCCAGAGAATCATCTCGGTAGCCCTTGATACCCTCGTCGACGCTCAATAACACCAGATCCAGTCCGTAGTTGTGACGTTCATTTAGTGTCTTTAAAACCGATGCCAGCACAGTCGAATCTTTGCCACCTGATGCGCCGATGGCCACCTTCTCTCCAGGGTAAAACAGATTTGAAGATGTGATGGTGTGATGAACCTCGTCCTCGAAAATCTGGATGAAACATTTCTTGCAGAGCTTCATGTGGTTCTTTGGCCGTTTGATAAGAGCCCGCTCCGTCTTACAGACGGCACATGGCACTGGAGCCATGTCTGTCGGCGTTCGTCGAAAGCACTGCAGTATTTGGTTCAAATTTCGCAGGCTCCGTATTAAAAAGACAAAAATATCAAAGGGAGTCACTTCAAATGTGAAACTGAGATAAGAAGAACAGACAATACTGTCGACCTCTGGGATAACGGGCTTGCATCAAAAGTTCAGCGTAGGTTTCTATGACTGGTAATCCTCTTTGTAAGAATGAAGCCTGCAGATTGCCTACCTGCAAATCCGTTGTGGCGCTGGTGTGGCTGGTGGGGGGTTTTCCAAAATGAACTAGTCCGTTTTCGTACTACGGCGACAATTCCAGAGCCCACAACAAAACCTGCCAGACGATTTTCTCCGCGATCCCACCAGCGAAAAGTTTCCTTTTCTTTGAACCATCGCCAAACCACAGTTCTTCGAGAGGGTCAATTCCAGAACTGCCGACCACCACCCTTCAAAATGGTAAGCACTTGATCGAGATGTCTTCGTGACGACAGACCAGTCTGCCTCGTGCATGCTGTTGTCTGTCGTCCGTCTGTTTGACTTAAACTGCTCTCGAAGAAATTCGAGATGCAGATTCCGCCTGTCGTCTTCGGACGCAGGTGATGACTTGGCTTGAGCCACCGCACGATGGCAGAGATGTCTCATGCGAGCTCTTTAGAGATCGAGAAAGACCACCAAGCAATGGAACACATTCGCTGATGTCTTTCTTCCTCAATGATAGCCTCCCAAATCCGGAAAGAAGGCGGCTCCCGCCCCCTTCCCCCAGTCTAAGGCTGGCAAGAAGGCCCCCAAGGTACGTCCTGCGAATACTTACGCTCCCATCTCCTGCGGCCGACGACCACGATGTACTAATTCATTTCGTCAGAACCCTCTCATCGAGAAGCGTCCTCGCAACTTCGGTATCGGCGCCGACATCCAGCCCAAGCGCAACCTTGCGCGCATGGTGAAGTGGCCCGAGTATGTCCGCCTGCAGCGCCAAAAGAAGATCCTCAACATGCGATTGAAGGTCCCCCCTGCGATCGCCCAGTTCCAGCAGGTCCTCGACAAGAACACCGCCACCCAGGCTTTCAAGCTCCTCAACAAGTACCGCCCTGAGACCAAGGTCGAGAAGAAGGAGCGTCTGCTGAAGGAGGCCACCGCCATCAAGGAGGGCAAGAAGAAGGAGGACGTCTCCAAGAAGCCCTACACCGTCAAGTACGGTCTGAACCACGTCGTTGGCCTGATTGAGAACAAGAAGGCCTCCCTGGTCCTGATCCCCAACGATGTCGACCCTATTGAGCTCGTCATCTTCCTGCCTGCTCTGTGCCGCAAGATGGGTGTCCCCTTCGCCATCGTGAAGGGCAAGGCCCGTCTGGGAACTGTAGTCCACAAGAAGGTAAGCGACGACCCTATCATTAGTCGTGTCGAGAACAAGATCGCTAACACTGCTCCGTCAAGACCGCTGCCGTCCTCGCCATCACCGAGGTCCGCTCTGAGGACAAGTCTGAGCTCTCCAAGCTCGTCTCCACCGTCAAGGACGGCTACCTGGCCAACACCGAGAACGCTCGCCGCCAGTGGGGTGGTGGTATCATGGGCGACAAGGCCAACAAGCGCACGGAGAAGAAGAGGAAGGCCGTCGAGCAGGCCCTCAAGGTCTAATTTTGTTTCGACGAGGACTGATTTCTACGAATGGGAAGCATGGTCTGCAAGGGTAACTGGTCACGGCGTCTGGAAAATACCAAAACGGTTTATGGACACAATGGAATTGCTTGATCTGGAAGCATCTTGGGCACATTCGTGTTGTGTGACATTGCCGCCGAGTAGCCAGCCACTACTAAGAATACGACTCTCGAGATGGAAAGTCAAGTCTCCCCCCTCAAGCGTATCACCACCGTGACATGATTGCGAGGGTCGACACCCGGACAGTGCTGGGTGCCAAGCACCCGGTTGGTAACACATGCTGGCCTTGTAGTGTCGCATCCCCCCTATCAAAAGCCACAGGAGCCACAAGAGACACAAGGGCCCGGACCTGGACGTCCGGCTCGCAGGGAGCAGCTAGGCAGTCTTTTATGCCGGGACTATAATAGCGTGCCGCAATAACGACAAAACAGACCCTGATTCATCCCGAACCTAGGTATGTGGTCGAAGCCTTGGCCCTGGTAGCAGGGCATAGATCTGGCGGACCAGGGGCTCTGGGACGGCGATCTGTGTTTGACATTCCTTGGGGGCCTTGCACGCTTGTCCAAGCTCCTCTGCGATCGTGAACACTCGGTCAAATTCCCGGGCTGCTATCAATAACATTAATAACATCTGTGCGATCGGTCGGCCTGTTCAGCGATAGCAGAGCTGGTACTCGGGCTCGAGTCGTTTCATCCCAAAACTAAATCCGTAGCCTGGGGTTCATTGGGTTTGTGCTCCCCCACAGGGAAAGATAATATTATAAAGTTTCCCAACCTTTTTCTTCCTCCAGTCCCCCTCCCGCGTATTTCAAGCACACAGCAGCAAGCCAGAATTCCCTCGATCAGAGACAGGTTCCACAAAGTGCTTTTCGCGCAGCCCGTAGCGTCAATAATACCCGGCTGACAATTGGTTGCTGGCGTCTAAAATTCGCTCACCGTTTTCTGTGTCCCCGAGTGTTGTCAACTACCGCGCGCAGATACTCCGTGTTCCCCGGGCCAGGTACGTATCTATCTTGCATCACCCCCTTCTGGATCTGGATCTGGAACCTCGAGGGATCGCTTCTTCGGCTTCTTCTCTGACGCGACTGCAGACCCATCTTGTGGACCACAGCTTTCCCCATCTTGCCGGTCAGGGTCCAGTAATTCGCTTTTACATCGCGAGTTGCCTCCAAGCACCGGAACGGTCCGCTGCATCAGACACGCATAGAACGCCAAACCGACCTTGCAAGCCGCACCATAGCCGCCCCATTCATCCCGGCCTCGTGCTTCACCGTTCACTGCCCCTTTCCCCTTCCCTCGAGAGGAAAACGTCACCGGCATTTCATCCGCAAGACCGAGGACTCAGCGAGCGTGCGAGCTTGCCCCGGGCCCTGAGAAGCGCGTGCATTAGCCGACGCCTCTTGTGCGCCTCTCAGCGTATAAATACCACCGGCCAGGTTGGACGAACTTGTGTCGCTGAAGATACACAAGCACATTTCCGAAAATGGCTCACCAACGTAAGTGGCCCCATTTGCCAGCATCTGCAATGCACTCGCTCTCGCAGACGTTCCTTTTTTCGCTGACCGCTCATGTCTGCCGATGCAGAGGACACCTTCCAATATGCCATGAGCTCGAACGGGGCGTGGGCAGGCTACAAGGCGTACCAGAACCCGCAGTTCTTCCCGAAGCTGGCGAGCGGCCAATCGCCCCAGATCCGTAAGTGTCTCATTGCCCCCCTGCACGACGAATTTGGGGTGCGGCTCATTTAGACTTTCATGCCTTCTGGAGATCGTGTTTGGCCCGCCAAGAGTCTCAAAAAATGACAAATGACTAATGACACAAACAACACAGTCTGGCTCGGCTGCTCCGACTCCCGCTGCCCCGAGACGACGATCCTCGGCCTCCAGCCGGGCGATGTCTTCGTCCACCGCAACATCGCCAACATCATCTCGGCGACGGACATCAACACGTCGGCGGTGATCGAGTACGCGGTGGCGCACCTCAAGGTCAAGCACGTGGTGCTGTGCGGGCACACGTCGTGCGGGGGCGCCGCGGCGGCGCTGTCGGACTCGAGGGTGGGCGGCGTCCTCGACACGTGGCTGACGCCGCTCAAGGCGGTGCGCTACGCCCACGCCGACGAGCTGGCGGCCATCCGCGACGACAGGGAGCGCGGGGTGCGCATCGCCGAGCTCAACGTCGAGGCGGGCGTCAAGGTGCTCATGGCCAACTTCACCATCCAGGAGGCGATCCGCGACCGCGGCCTCGAGGTCCACGGGTGCCTCTTCGACATCAGCTGCGGCAAGATCAGGGACCTCGGGTTCGGCAACACAAAGGCCAAGACCAACGGGCACCGCAGCCCCGGGCCGGACGAGATCATCAGGGGCAACCACGCGACGCTGGTCTTCCGCAGCGGTGGTGCCTCCATGACGGGCCGATAGAGACAGTGTTTGGGCGTGTGTATGTGTGTGTGTGTGAGTGTTTTGTGTTTCTGCTTGTTAGTTCTCAAATTACTGTACCTGGCGTTCAAACAAGTGTGCATGGGGCGATTCACTTGGGCAGAGCCCTTGAGTCGTGGGGCCCTTTGGGGGAACCCTTGGATGGATTGGGCATGATGTTTATGCACCTGGAAACGGAATCTGTTTGGATACTCGAAATGAGAGTGTCAGTTGCATTGTGAGACCTGTGGAGGAGACACGATCTCATCATCTGTATTCAAGAAGAGCGTGGCGTGGGAGCTTATAGATTGAATGCAAGCCTGAATAAGAAGCCGATTTCTTTTTCGCAAAATTCTGTCTTTGCTGTCAGTCAGTGTCTTCACATGCCATCTCTTTGTGGTGTCAAAACAGCCCCGCCATACGAGAAAGAAAATGCCCCTCAGCCGCTGTAGAGCTCCGTAAACCGGCCGCTGCTCTTGAATTGACGATCGCAAGAGGCACCGACACCACACATTCCAACTACCGTGGGGGGCCCCAGTGTGGATGGAAATAGTGTAATGACGTGAAATCCGATGTCGAAAACGTCTTGTTCAGATGATCGCAATTGACGGACCGTTGACAAAAGGCTCGCCCCGGGCTGTCGTCTCTTAGCGGCCCTTGGCAGATGCGAGTTCCCCGGTAACATAACATCATAAACTCAACCAACCGGACCAGATCCATCACCAACCGTATTTGTCGCCGGGTGCGAATAAGGCCGTCCATCATTGCCCGTTCTGGTAAACGACATCACTTCTCAAAGCCGAAGCCGTATCTGCATTGCTCGTAGCCTGCAAGTGGACAAGGCTATATTGTTGTCTCAAACTCGCAGCAGGTGCACTTGGAATTATCACCGGTGCTTCAGATCAGCGACGCCTCACGCCTTTAGCCAAGCGAGCTATACACTGTCTTATATATATTTCAGCATTCTGCAACTTCCTAGCACCATGTCTCTCACGGTCCTCAATGATGAGCAGATAAGGCTGTTGCTCGAGTCCTTGACGGCGGACGAGCTCGAGTCTTTCGTGCTGAACCTCAAGGGTGCCCTTCACGATTACTCAAATGGTTCCCAAGTGCCCGGAGAATCCGACATTCACCAGCCTCAGCGGCAGTCCGTCAACTCCTCGAGGACAGGCGCAACCACACTATTCATGCCATCGAGCAGCCCAGCTGGAGTTGGTGTCAAAGGTCTGCACTTCTATCGTCCAGCCCCGTCCCCGGCCCTTGCCCCTTGACCTTGCCCATGCCCTTGCCCTGGGCCTCAAACCTATATGCCCCTGCTGATCAGACGAGATAGTTATCACCCTCTCGCCACCCCAGTCAAATCAAGATGAAGGGGCAGGAAAACCCAGGATCAAACCCGTCGGCGCCATCACCCTCTTCTCCGAGACGGGCCAGCCCGTCGGCATCCTGCACGCCTCCACCCTGACGGCGTTCCGGACCGCCCTCGCGTCCGCGTGCCTCGTGGTCCGCCGCAACCGCATCCAGACGGTCACGGCGTTTGGCTCCGGCGAGCAGGCCTACTGGCACATCCGGATCGCCCTCATGCTGCGTGGCAGCACAATCCGCCAGGTGAACGTCATCAACCGGTCATTCTCAGCCTCGTGCAAGCAGATCCTCAAGCGGCTGTACGCGGTCCCCGCCGCCGTCAAGGAGCGTGAGGGCTGGCAGGATGCCCAGTTCGGCATCCTCACGCCCGGATACGGCGAGTTCGGCCGCCTGCTCAAGGAGCAGGTGAGAGCCGCCGATGTTATCTTCTGCTGTACGCCCAGCAAGGAGCCGCTGTTCGACCATTCTTTCCTCACCAACGGCGAGGGCCGCCGCAAGGGCCGCCTCATTGTCGCCATCGGCAGTTACACGCCCGATATGCTTGAGATTCCACTCGAGGTCCTGCATCAAGCTGTCAGGACCCACGAGCCGGGTCACAGGCATTTCCACAAGCACGCAACTGAGGGCGGTGTCGTCATTGTTGACACCCTGGACGGCGCGATGACGGAGGCCGGGGAGATCATCCAGGGCGGTCTGACACCCAAGCAGCTTATCGAGTGAGTCAAGCCCAGGAGGTCCTCTGGCAGTGGGCACGCTAACACAACACAGGCTGGGCGAGCTGGTCATGCTGCACCGCATCAAGATGGACGAGGAGTCCTCAGACGACACAGGCAGCCTCATCTCCAGCAGCGGCGCCAGCACCGCGCCGTCCTCAGACTTCGAGAAGCTAGACATCAGCTCCGGGCCGTCCATGTCGTCCGTCTACAGCAGCAACACGAGCATCAACAACAACACCGACGAGGCTGACGGCTCGCGCCCGCCCAGCCGCCCGGGCTCGCTGTTCCACCGGCGCAAGACCAGCCAGAGCAGCAGCTCCGACAGCACCGGCAAACGGAAGAAGGAGCGCGAGGACCACATGTGCCGCTGGCTGCAGGGCGGGAACGTCATCTACAAGAGCGTCGGCCTGGGGCTGATGGACCTCACGGTCGGGATGAAGGTCGTCGAGTTCGCGCGGGAAAAGGGCGTCGGCACGCACGTGCCTGGGTTCTAGGCGGGCCCGCCGCCGCCGCCGCCGCCGCTTTCACGGCTCATGAGCGACGTTTTGGTCCCTGTGGTTGCGGACGGGTGACGGCCCCACAGCCTGATCAGGGGTTTCTTCCGATTATACTATAGAAAGGCACGTACTGGGGCGCGTAACTGTGTGTCACTGCCGTATGGGTGAAATTTGTGCGTGGCTGAATTGGTCCTGTTGTGGCCCAAGTTTTCGAGACACACCATATAGACTGCGACGAGCACCCAAATCGCCTCTACTGACTCCACATGGAGGGCTCTCGTGCAAGTCCCGCTTCTAGAATGGTCACAGGCAGTTTCCGCGGAAGAGGTTTATTCCCGAAGCCGTGCTCGGGTCGACAACACCAGTAACGTGCTTGTCAGGTCGCGTGGGCCAAAAATGCAAAGCTGGAAAGATCATATTTTTATACTACAGCTATACAATTTACTCGGCAACCCAGACAGCAGCCATTCTGGAAGGAGATGTGTTAGCATTCGCTTAAAGATCCGAAGGGGACGGAATAAGAGTGGGAAGAAATGCAGAATGACTTACCCCATGCCCGTACCGACACACATACTCGTGACACCAATCTTCTCGCCCCTCCTCTTGAGCTCGTAAAGCAGGGTGGAGACCTGCCTGGCGCCGGTGCAGCCGAGCGGGTGGCCGAAGGCGATGGCGCCGCCCTTGGGGTTGATCTTCTCCTGGGGCAGGCCCAGCTCGTTGGCGCACCACAGGCACTGGCTGGCGAAGGCCTCGTTGATCTCGAAGATATCGACGTCGTCCTTGGTGATGCCGGTAAGCTCGAAGACCTTGGGGATGGCCTTCCAGGGCCCGACGCCCATCAGCAGCGGCGGGACGCCGACGATGCTGGCCGCCACGTACTTGCCCAGGATGGGCTGGCCCAGGCGCTGGGCGGTGCTGCGCTTCATCAGCAGCACGGCGGCGGCGCCGTCGCTGATCTGCGAGGCGTTGCCGGCGTGGATGCTGCCGTCCTTGGCGAAGGCCGGCTTGATCTTGCCCAGGGACTCGGCGGTGATGCCCGGGCGCACACCGTCGTCCTTGTCCACGACAATCTCCTTGGTCTCGCCCGTCTTGGGATCCTCGAACTTGGCCTTGAGTGGCAGGATCTCCTCCTTGAACAGACCCTGCTCCTGGGCCTTGAGGGCCTTCTGGTAGGAGCTGGCGGCGAAGGCGTCCTGGCTGGCCCGGGTGATGTTGCGGTCCTTGGCCATCTGCTCGGACAGGACTCCCATGGGAACCTTGCAGTTGGCGGCCTCAGGGTGGGACTCGAGGAGTTCTGAGAACTCAGAGACGGCGCCGGGACTGTGTTCGGCGTGCTCGTTAGCGTGAGGTCCAATTATACCGTCAAGAATGTCAAGTATGCATACCCATATTGTGTTGACATAGACTCAACACCGGCACCGATGCCGACCTCGATCATGCCAGAGCTGATCTGGTTCGCCACATCCACGCAGGCCTGCAGGCCGGAAGAGCACTGCCTGTTGAGGGTTCGCACAGCGGTGGCTTCTGTGAAGCCGGCGACCAGCGCAGCGGCCCGCATCTCAGTGGCACCGCCACCGGGAGCAAGAACGGTGCCAACGCAGACGTCCTCGACCAGGGCAGGGTCGATCTTGGATCGGTCGATGATGCCCTTGAGTGCGCCGGCAACCAGGTCGGAGGCCATGGTGTCCTTGAACCCGCCCTTGCCACCCTTTGTGAATGGTGTTCGGAGGCATGCTGTCACGACGACCTAGAGTAGAAATAACGGAGGCTTGGTCAGCAAATATGACGGCAACAGAACGGACAGGAAGAGAGAGGAAGTGGGTGGGCTCACATCATCGGGATTCTTCTCGAGGAGTCTTGCCTTGCCCTGCTTGGGGCTGGAGAGCTGGCCAGCAACTGCTGAGATTCTATCGATAGCTGTGGCCACTTTGTCAGTCCGAGCTTCTTTGGGGACGGGAATATAGAGCTCTCCTTACCACCCATCTTTGTGGATCTGCCTGTCTGTCCGGGATGCAAGTGGTGCTTGGGATCGGGTCGCGAAAGGCACGACGGTGTTGCAGGGAGAAAAGGGGTAGAAATGCTATGTGTATCGTGCCGTAGACAGACAAATCGATGAACAGAAAGGTGTTGTCCGGTGCGAAGTTGCCAGAAAAGAGGGAGAGGAATGTTGAAGGTAATCTGGACCGCTGGACTTCGATGTGCCGAGGCACACGACGGCCGAGCCCGAGCGATGTGGACTTGGTGCAGCGGCCGGAAGTCGGACAAGCAAAGAGGCTTGGCGTCATGGGACAGACCAGCACTGCTCCCTCCAGCGTCTTCACATGCCAATCGCCCCTGCTGGATTGCTGACCTGAGCTCGCCCACAGCAGGAAGGGCAGGTCATTTGATGCACTAGAGCTGTGTCTGTGTCTACTCGACTCCCTGTCGCCATGCTGTGAACGAGTAAGCGACACTTTCACATGTTCACATGCTCGACCTCGACGTCAACCAGCATGATCGTCCCCAATCCCGACATAATCGACTAATCCTCTCCGACAATCTGGGGCATGCGGCTCTTTTTCCGGGGTACAACTGCAATTGCCTGTTAGACTGCTAGACCGTGGGGAATCCGTCCTCTTATTATCACAGTCTAATCCGGCTCGCCTGGACCAAGCAGCAAGGGCAACAAGGATGCAGCAGCAATCTCGACCGTCATCATCACTTCGCGTCCACGTGGATTCAGCCTTACACATAACAATCTAATTCATCCTCTCTTCCATCCATGCATCCGTCAGACAGTTCGTCAGCCAATCCATCAATTAATCAATCCATCAATCCATCCATTGAACTATATACTGTCCGTGCAAGAGTGGACGGATGCCCAGCTGTGCAAATTTCATCTCGCTTCGACCAAAACAGGTCAAGCTCCTGCCAATGGACCAACACCCACAAACCGACCGGATCCTTGCCCAGATCCTCAAGGGCTTGGATACTGCAACCTCTGCGCTGGTAGCAGTGTGATCTGGCGGACGGGCCGCGTGTTGGCTTCTCCTTTCCATGCCACTGATGGAAGTCCTCCGCATAGTCACCACCCTGCTATCCACAAGTGTGGGAGGCGGCTGTTTTGGGTGTCGAGTCCGGCTCTTTGGCAACGGGAACGCCCTATCGCCCCATCCGTACCCAGATACGAAGTCTCATTTTGCTGTCTGACGCCGCCCGTTCCTCGGTCGCGCTACTGTGTATGGCTACCAACGTGACGGTTTGGTCAGTGCCCCTGTCGCTTCCAATCTCGCTCTCTTCGCCGGGCAAGGGGGACTGTGCCTGTTGGTTTGGAGCCTCATTCGTGAGTTGCTGGACGCCTTTCCAGCGGGAGGATCCAGCTTTTCTCATGTAGCCGCATCCCCTCTCTCTTTTGTGGCGTGCTTGTGTTCGGCCCTCTCACCTTCTTTTGTCCTTTTCCCGCACCACGCTCGCCGTTCAGACGAACAAGACAAGATATTCGTCTCTTAAAAAATTGCCCGCGGTGACAACGGCCTTCTAACCGGACTTGGTCACGCACGCCGATACCACGGGCCTATGTCTGTCTGATACGAACTCGCTCATCGACTTTTGCCGCGATAATGGGCTTGGGCTTGAGCCGAACCTCACAGAGCCTGGCGACATGAAGATGAGCTTCGATTAATTATAATCCTAACCTTTTATTATTATACACTCGTTTCAATCCGGTACCGAGTTTCACGAAAGTGACTTACTTGGTCCGGGCTACCATGACCACCACTTCTTCTCTTTCCTTGACCGAAAGCCTCGCAACACCTTCGTCAAACACAATCCTGACGGTCACAATTACCCGAGACGATGCTGCCACTTCCATCACGCCTACAGTGTCGTCCGAGTCCGCCCTCATCACAGACACGCGAAATACAGTTAGCAGTGACCTGACTCTGGTCTACGTCTTCACAAAGTCCGCCACAGAGGGCTCGTCCTCATCGGGCTCATCATCGGGCAGCAAACCCTCGGGCCTCTCGAGTGGAGCAATAGCCGGCATAGTAATCGGCTCCGTTATCCTGCTCATCTTCCTGGTCCTCGTCGTATTCTGCACGTCGAGGCGCTTCGCTAGGAAAAGACGCCGGGAGGTGGCCAGCCTACACCCTTCCTCGGATCACCACAGAACGAGCCGCGCGGCCCCTAGCAGCACCGGCTACCACCAGGCCCGGTCACAGCGGTCGACCATCTACTCGTCCCCGGCGTCCCCGCCGCAGGAGCTGGCCACACACTTCAACCGGCTCGAGGTCGACGGCAGGGGGAAACCTATCGAGGTCCTTGGGAGCTACAAACACCCTGTGGAGCTCCACGGCGGGAGCACGACGGACCTGGTGGCCCACGTGTGGAAGGGGGCAAGGTCACCTGCCGTCCCCAGGAAGGACGACGGCGGCGCGATATATTTCGTCCCCGGGCGGAGGGGGGACGACGTGATTTCGGACGCGGGCAGCATGGTGTGCTTGAGCCCTCCCGCCACGTGGGAGACCGTGTCGTGGGGCGCGAGCGTGTCTGGTCAGTCACATATAGTATCGGGGCCGGGTTCGCGTGCCACGCCCTCGAAGGCCTCGTCGAGGGATACGTTGGGGTATAGTACCCATACAAAAGAATAACACGTTAATTGTTGATGACCGTCAACCTGTTGCAGTGGGTAGTGAAATGTTTATTGTGGTATCTTTAGTCGCCTGCCCGTTTCGTGGCAGATATTACCCCTAACGCCGCCACCGCCCGTTTCTCCCAATTCTGGCACCATACCAGCCACCTTGCCCGCCTGGAAGCACCGTCCTAGCGTACCAGTATCACAGCTTTCCCCGCAGGTTCCTTAGCTTCGGGTCCGTATCGACTCCCAGCGCGTCTCGCAGATTGATATCGATACCCTCCCTCTTCAGCCGCTCGGTGAGCTTCAAGACGCAGTACCTGTACGCATTGGAAAGAAAGATGCAGGTTAGACAGGCTCTGTGCGCAATTCTTCAAGACAGAAAAAGGGCAGGGAGGGGGTGGTCGGTGGTTCGGAGCAGCCGCTAGAAAGGGAAGAACAGCCAAAGAAGGGAAAAACAGCAAAGCAAGAACAAAAGGGGGACCGTCTCCCACAAGTATTGGTGTGTTGTGATTGCCCTCACATGAAGTCCTCGTCTTCCGTTTCCTCCCCGTTCTCCCCGAGGGCGAGCCGCGCGGCCTCGTCGGCCAGGTTGATTATGTCGTGCAGGAGCTCGTCGGTCCGACTCCTAGGGGGCCTTTTCAACGTGCGAAATATTCGCCTTGGTCAGCATGTCTCAGGATCAAATAATGCTTCTTAGCCCACAGGTGTTCTCGGGGACGAGGAAAGGGATTACACTCTTGAGGACGGAGGGCTTCTCAAGGTGCTCTCGAGAATCACTTCTTCTTCAGGGGTGGGAGAAACGGGCGATTGAAAGCGGGAAAGGTGTCATTACATCTGAGCCTGCGCCCAATCCAGCGCTTGTAGGTACGTCCGCATGTTGCTTCGTGGGTTGTCCAGCTGGGGGGCGCCGTTGGCGCCGCTGGGGCCCGGGACGGCCGGTACGGGAGGGTTGTTGTTATTCGCTCGTGCCGGAGCGACGGGCCCGGGGTTACTGGCGCCGCTGACACCATTGTTATTCAGCGTGGCCATTGCCGGCTCGCTCGGAGCTGGACGCACCTGCACCCTCACCTCGCCGGGCACGCCGTCGATGCGAAGGTTCGTAGTCTGTCCCGGTGCGGCGGCACTGGTGGGCGGGGCGGGCGTGTTGTGCACCAGGTTGCGCAGGAAGGTGTTGGCGTCCTCGCAGCCGTCCATGAGCCACTTGAGGCAGAGCTGGACGCGCTCGCGGGCGTAGCGGTTGTGGTCGTCGTAGGTGCAGCAGTTCAGCAGGGCCACTATGCCATTGTGCCGGACGACCTGCGCCTGGACTGTCGGGTTGCCCGGGCTGCTGCGACCGGAGGGCGGCTGAAGCAGGGCCGCCAGTATCTGCAAGATCTGGCCCTTGACACCAGCCCACGGGAAGGTGTGAGCGGACGGGGTCTCTCTAATGTTCGGATGGGGCGGGGGAGGGGGAGGAGGATCGTGGGCGTCGTAGTGCTCGTTGGCCGCGGCCGATGCCGCGGGATCTGCTGGACGATGCTGTGAGCGATGAGGGACGTCGACGAGAGGCTTCTTCGGCACGCCAGCCTCGAGTCCCTTCAGAAGGGCCAAAAGATCGTATGCCGCCTCCCACTCGATCAGCTTGTTCCGCATCTCAAGATCATCTGAGACCGTAGTGAGGAAATCCAAGAACTGAACCAGGCCATCCTTGGCACGCTCCATGTCCCAGTTATCGACAGGGAAATCTGCAGGATCCATGGCGTTGTCCCGAATCTGCGCCTGAAGGTTCATCAGAGCCACACACTCCGGTACGATCCGGCTCCTGAAGGTAATGAAGAAGAAGTGGACCAATCTTATTGCGACCATCTGATCTTTGTTCTCCTCAGCTGGTGGGTTCTTGATGCGTGCCCGGAACATGTAGTTGATGAGGCGGAGTAGGATTGTCTGAGCCGGCGATACAATGTCCTTGGGAATCCTCAGGTTGTTCCAGGCGTAAGGAATCAGAGCGCTGTGGTGGATGGCTTCCACAATTTGACTCGTAATCTGGAAAATGAGGGATGACTCGTCCTTCTCCCAGACCGCAATAAAGACAAGCATTTCTCGTAGGAGACTCTTCCCGCAGTCTAGAGCCAGGAACATGCGACACCGCGTCTTTTGCAGATTCTCGCCTGCCCTAGTCCAACCGCTGCCGGCTGCGTCCAATATGCATGACTTAACGATCATGTGCAGGGCCTCGATCTGTTTGGGATCGAGTATGTTGGGGACCTCGGTAAGGAGACCGGTCATAGGGCCCTCGCCGTAAGAGTCGTCATCGTCCACGTCCTCGTCCTCGACCATGTCGTCCGCATACTCTTCGCTGTATTCCTCAGGGGCATGCTGGTCACCTTCCTCTGGGTAATCAGCCTCGTGGACGCCCTCTTGCGGCGACCCTTGTCTGTCATGGTCTTCGGCGCGATATTGATGCGCATATCGGTTGACGAGGTTCTCTTTGCAGTTCTCGGTTCGCTTTTGCGCAAACTCTACCGAGGGCATAGGCACCACCCAATCGTCAAAATTTGCGTCTCGTGCCTTGATCCACCACATGTCGACCTCTCTGGACACACGCCCGTAGCACCTGTCCTGTTCAAACTTGTCTGTCTCCTCGGGTTTCCATTGTGGGTTGATCTTGTCGTTATCCTCTGGATCATCCGCCCTGACTTTCACTGAGCCCGGAGGCAGCCAGTTCCAGGCCAAAGGTGATATGGGCGCCAATGCACCGGGAGGCTTCTGGGAACGGTTCTCTGCGTAGTCTCTTAGAAGTCGGCGGGCTGTGTCGCACATTGTTGAGTTGCGTTCCAGCCAATGTTGGACCTCCGTTTTGGCAACGTCGACTCGGAAACCTAGTCCATCCCCCAGGCCATCTTGAGGGTCATCGAGTGCGGCATCCTCGTCGAACAGTACATCAAACCAGAATGACATTTTGTTCCGGTCATTCTTGGCAGTCCAGTTGTGGGCCTGTTGTAATGAGGTGACGAGTATCTTCTTATCTGGACAGTACGTTAGGGCGATTCGTAGCTGTGGGGTGTAGGGTTCTTACAAAGCTCAGTGATCTCATTGAGCCTCTGCCTTGAGTTCTCATCCAGAACCTCGCCGTCGTAGCCCTTGCTAGTGACGTTGACGCAAAGAATGATGGTCTGGTATACCATTTGATCGAAGTGGACTGCTGCGCACAAATCCTGCGGTACCTCGGGCTCTGTTGTCACGAGAAGATTGCGGGCGATGTGCATCAGCTTGTTAAGAATCTGCAGGTCATCCTTAAGGCCCTGGTAGTTCTTGACGATGAGAGCCGTGCTCTCCTGAGGGGTCACGCCTTTGTCAGGGTCATTCAGGCTTGCCAGTGGGCCGACAGAGCGTGTGGTGAGATTTGGAATGGCGGCAGCAAAGATCCTCGTGAGCCATATCCATATGGCGACATTCCGAGAGAGAGCTTCTCTGTGGTGTGGTTCAGCGTATGCAGCTGGACAAGAATGCAGTTCAAGGGAACAACTCACCGGACTTCTTTTGATGCATGGGTCTTCTCCAAGGTGCGTGATACCATTGAGACAACCTTAGCATTGGTCTGAGGGCCCATAGCCGGTGAGTCCGTGTAATGGCCCTCGAGGCATATGAGGGCGGCGGCAAAGCATCGCTCCTCTATTGACTCGTTCGAGGACGTGCTGCCGTGAGAACCGGGCTCAACCTCATCTGTCGCCGAGCCGAGCGCCATGTTGTCGGCTTGGGCGGCAGGAAGCAGCCCAGTCCAGTCGCAGGTGCTTGAGTCCTCGATGCAATCGGTGAGATGTGCCTTATTTGTCGTCTCGTCCACAGCAGTAATTTTGGCGACGTACTCAACAGTTGCCGAGGTCGTACAAAAGCTGTATCTGTCTCCAGGGAGGGGGCAAAATCTACCGTCCTGCGACTGCCTTCCGTCTCCGCAACAGTCGGAAATGGTTGTTATATTCCGATGGGCGAGCCCAGCAAGGGGAGTGAGCGTGCTATAAGGCAAAAACTTGATGGGTGAGTTCTTCCGATGGCAACTGATGGAGCTTACCAAGCCCAGCGCTCCGTAGGTGGGCAGTGAGGTCGGTCAGTAGGAGGCGGGCGTGAATTTTGCAGCGGATCCCTGCCTAAGCTCACCCCGGTGTAGCGGCACCACAACTCTCTCAGCCCTACACAGTTGGAGAGTGCCAGGTACCTACCTCACACCCAGTATTCTTTAGTTTGGTAGGTACCCAGCTGAGACAACGATTTTGGACGGTACGACAGCATTCATTGGGCTGGCAGTCTATAGAATCTGCTCGTTCTGAATGATCGTGACGTTGAATGAGCGAGACATGCTACGAAGACCATGTCTTTGCCACATTAATGTCCCAATTGGTCATGAACCGACATCTGCTTTCTCCCATTTGGCATCGACACTGACCACCCTTGGCTACGAGTACGAATGGAAATCACAGTAATTCAAGCAGAGGTTGGTAGTAAACTTTTGGACAGACGACTGTCACCATGATATTTGGCACTTTGAATGAATATTATTTATTGCCTGTTTTCTAATGGGAAAGAGGATCTGGCCAGGTGGGCTCGGTCTATTGAAGTCTATTGATTCCTCATCGCCCATGACGCCGCCCCAAAAGTCATAGCAGAGTCTTGTAAGCCTTCTAACACGGAGGGCACCGTAAACCTGCCGCTCTCAACATCCCCCTGGGCCTTAATAGACAGTTTGATGATCTCAGTAACCATGTGCTGCCTCTCCGCCTCAAGGAACGAGTCCTCAGCACCATCCCCATACCAGACGGTCGAGTAGATCTCAATGCCGTGCTCACCCGCTTCCCCGACAACATCACGCACCGAGATGTGCAGCACTCCAAACAAAGGGTCCCCGCTGTCGTCCTCGAGCACCTTGCTGCCCGCTGCCTGGAAGGGGAATTCGGGCAGGAGCCGCAGGAAGGGGAACTGTACCCGGTGCGGCGGGGTGGCATAGTCCGGAATTGTGAAGAGGGTCGTCACGCCGCCCCATCCCTCCAATATCTCCGAAGCCAAGGTACGGGGACCCGTGTGGACGGTGCGCTTGAAGTAGTGCTCACCGTTCACGTCGTTGTTGACCTCGTCAGCAAGAGGCGACTGTGACCACGCAGCGAACGCCAGGGCCGTCAGGTTCGGTAGGAAGGCGGTACCCCTGGCGTCGGCGGGGATCCAGATGCCCGGGGTCGAGTTGCGGATGACGTCCCGCCAGAAGGCGTCGGCGGAGGCGATGTCGGGTGCCAGCAGCTTCTTGAAGCTGTCCGCGTCGAACTCGGCCTTGAGACGCTTGTTTTCGGTCCTCAGCTCGGCCAGGTCGTCGCCCGTCGACGGGTCGAGCCCCATGCGGGTCTTGAGGAGCTCGTTGGCGGTCTTCAGGCCCCGGATCTCGTATGTGGCCTGTGGAGCCGCGTCTGACGGGCCCGAGTGCTCGAAGACATATCCCTCGATGGTCTCGCGGACGACCTGCTGCGATGCTGCGCTGGCGGCGAGGAGGGTGAGGGGGAGAAGGGTCTTGAGCTGCATTGTCGACCAGCTGGGAATGAACAGAGATGGAGGTGATGGTGTGTGTGAGGCAGGCTACACTACCTTCGACATTGTTTGGTGGTCTCACCGGGGTCTTATACCTTTGCTGGAAATTCGTAAATCCCTACAGGGCAGCCGTCTTATTCTCACGTCCTTCGGGCATGGCCACAGTAGCGCCAAGGCAGTCACTTCGGGTTGTCACCGACCTGAGGCAGGCTCGGGTTTATTGACCGAGTTCTGAATGCCAGCAAGCGACCGTTGGTTGTCAACAATCATACCTATTGTGCCTGTTGGTTGAACCTTGCGATGGCATTGCTCCCAAGGCTTCAAGCACCCATCAGCATGCCAGGACAATATTCCGGGCTGTGTTCGGTCGTGCGCGAATCAGCGTGCTTGTAAGCGTGACTGTGCCTCCTGCAGGCGATAGTATTCACTGGCGTGTAAACGCACAATGCAACGTAAAGGGAAAGGATCCATCGCGCCTCGCAGGTACGGTGCAGCCGAGACGGCAGAGCAGTCTGTCAGCAACCAGGAGATTACCCACTCCACCAGTTCTTCCTACATCTCACGTCTTGGCGAGTGAGCTGCCTTATGGCTGCTGTCTTGGAAGTTGAAAATGTGATCCGCGGTGGAGGTCGCCAATTGAAGCCCGAGTGTTAGAATGGTGGTGATCCGGCGTTCTCCCGTCGCTACCACGTGGGCGGCTGACTGGCGTCGTGAGACTTGGTGATACGGGTGGAACAGAGATCGATCTTGTCTAGTACTGTAGTACCCGGTTCAGGGACACAAGTTTGTGCCAATATTTTAGTGCCTCACACCGAGGGGTATCGCTAGAGAAAAAGTGTAAAGCTCTCAACCCCTCCATGAATTTTGGAGGGGCAACTTCAACGGCGGGCTGCTTGATCTTTCCTCCTTCGAGTCTCGCGTATTTCCCTTGCTTTCACGATGACCACAAATCTTCCAGACAAGTATGACCGTAAGAAGAAGCCTCTGCTTTTATTTTCCCCCTTCCAAAGTGTAACTGCATGGATCTTGCCGCTGACTGATTTCCGTCCTCCGCCCCAGGGCCGGTCCACATTGCCGTGATAGGCGGCACCGGCCTCTCCAAGATCGATGGCTACGTGCCCGTTGCCTCCGTCAACCCCCTGACGCCATGGGGCTACCCCTCGGCCCCGATCCAGATCCTCGAGCACAACGGCGTGCCCATCGCCTTCCTCTCGCGCCACGGCGCCCACCACGAGCTCGCGCCCCATGAGGTCCCCTCGCGCGCCAACATCGCCGCCCTGAGGCACGTCGGGGTGCGCAGCGTCATCGCCTTCAGCGCCGTCGGCTCACTCCAGGAGCATATCAAGCCCATGGACTTTGTCGTCCCAGACCAGGTGATCGACCGCACAAAGGGCGTGAGGCCCTTCACCTTCTTCGAGAAGGGCCTCGTCGGCCACGTCGGCTTCGCCGACCCCTTCGACGCCAAGCTGGCAGCCGTGGTCAAGGCCTGCGCCGGCGCCATGCAGGGCGAGGGGTCGACTCTGCACGACGGCGGCACGATTATATGCATGGGTAAGTCGAGTGCCTGGTCAGCCTAGCTACCGCACCCCACCTTCCCCCAGCAACTGCTCAGCCACAGGTGCGCACAGTAACTAACTGCCTTACCAACAGAGGGCCCCCAGTTCTCCACCCGCGCCGAGTCCAACATGTACCGCTCCTGGGGCGGCAGCGTGATCAACATGTCGGCCCTGCCCGAGGCCAAGCTGGCGCGCGAGGCCGAGCTGTCCTACCAGATGATCTGCATGGCGACCGACTACGACTGCTGGCGCAGCGCCGCGGGCGGCGAGGACGTCGATGTCGCCATGGTCATGGGCTACATGAGCGCCAACGGCGTCAACGCCAAGCGCCTCGTCGGCGCCGTCCTCGACGAGATGTCCCGCCACGAGAACGGCGACCTCGTCCTCGCCAGGCACTGGGAGGGCGCCAGCTCCGGCGCCGTCAAGTTCATGACCAAGCCCGAGGGGAGGGACCCCGAGGCCATGAAGAGGATCGAGTACCTGTTCCCCGGGTTCTGGGAGGACTAAGGTGTTGTACGGGAGGTAAAGGGGAGTTGACGTGGGAGAAGCTTGGGCCTCGGCGGTGATGCTGCTCTTGTCCATTGTTCGCGTGAGCAGTATTGTCTCGCATTGGATGAAATGTCGGGTATGCACATAGACAAAGATAAGCACAGGAAGATAGATTATAGAGTCGGGACAGTCTCAGTCCTGGTGGGTCCAGTCATGTCACAACGCCCGAGACCGTTCCATGCGATGCACAAGATAGAGCGCGTTGAATGCTGATCTACAAATTGTTTGCTATGCATGGTATCCTACAGTGTCTCTAGAAAAGAGTTTTCATGCTCAGTGCTTCTCCAAATGCCGTTGCGCCAGTCAGATACATGTCCATCCAAAATACCAAGATTCCCAGCGAATCCCTGATAGAATACTGTTGAATATCCATCTCGCCCAAATCTCACATCAACTGGTATAATGCTTCAACGCCCTTCTCGGCCGCGGCCACGTGCCACGGTCTTATATCGCCCTCCTCGTCAGTCACCGACCTGGCCCTTGCGATGGTGCACAGTCCCCGGAAGTAAGTCAGCATCTCTCTAAGAAGCAACTCATGCATCCGTGGGTTCCCTTCGCTGTGGACCACGTTGACTTCCAAGACGGCAGGCGGGTCCTCTGTGTTTGAGCCTCCCCGCTTGATCAGATATCCGCTGATGAGGGCTGGGTTGGGGTCAACCAGGGAGTGGGAGACGTTTAGCCGGTGCGAGGCTATCGCCGCCCAGATTGTGTCGGTCACGTCCACAAGGCTTGCGTCGGTGTCGGTCTCCGAGGCGTTCGCGTCCGCACCCGGTGTAGTGGCGTTCTGCGAGGACGTGGGGCCCCCTTTTGGTGTTGCCGGGTTTCCGGCTTGCTCTGGAGAGACAATGGACGACTGAGGGGTCGACACTGGTGTTGAGTAGAATGCAGATTGTGCAGTCAGGGGTATTTTCGATATCGCTGGGATTAGCTGTAGAGACGGGTTGGTGTCTACTGCCAAGAGAGTGAGGGTGACAGAGGCCTTGGTCTCTGTCTGTGCCAGGGTGGTCCAATCGCTGAACTCTTGTTGGTCCATCGGCCCAACTTTGGTAACAATTATTCGCCAGTGTACCTTCCAGATGGAGATCAGGTCAAAGGTCGTTGTCCAGATTTCGTGGGCCACATCAGTAAAACTTCTCGATAGTGGCTTGCCTCTTCTTCCTAGGCAGTACGAGGCAGTCATTTGCTTGGAGCCACGATTGTCCGACCATGCAGCTGTGATCCATCTCTCATCCGCACTCTGTGCGTATGCGATGTGCATTGCCGAGTTTTCCTGGAGAATGTTCGCGGAGGGCGGATTCCTGATCTGGAAGTCTATCCCACGAGTTATGGGCTGCTCCAGGACAATGGCTGGTGACGGCATTGGGCCGCCAAACATGGTGCAGCGATCGTAAGTCTCGAGACATAGTCGTATGTGCTCAAACGGCTGAAGCACCACGAGCGAAGTCGACGTGGCGATGAAGTCCAGGGAGACAAGCTGAAGCACCAGCTCGTTCTGTGCTGGCTTCTTCCTCTCTGCCAAAGCTCTTTTGTATATATCAAATAGCCTCTTGAAAGCTGCGCAGGCGTCAACGACTGTCTGAGGGTTGTCAGGTGTGTAAACAAAATAGATGACGAAGTTCTTGGATACAGCTGTTGAGTTGAAGATAGCCACCGCAAGTTTGGCCATGTCCTCGACTAAGGGCGATCTAAATTGAGACCCCGGGGACGAAACAGGGGCGTTGTTCGTTCTGTCGACTTCGTACGAGACGAGGCCGTTCTGCACGTTCGCCGACGAAGGCATCCGTTCGAAACTTCCCAACTTCAGGGATTCGTAGACATTGTGAAGACGCTCCAGTAAGATACCAGCAAAGTCGGCTACCCCGTCTAGACCGGGAAAGACGCATACAGCATGTATGTTTTTGGAGCCCTGTGATGGTCCGAGACCGAGGGTTTCCCAGAATCTAACTGCAGACGGCAAGACCGACAACCTGGACTCTTGCCTACGTAGCTCGAGGTGCGGCGGAGGAATCTGGACAAGACTCGGTCGCTGTTCTGGGCCACCTGCTGGGCGTGGCTGCATGCGACTAGGTGCCGCGAGGAATGGAACGTCTTGTATTTCCAACAGCTGACGGAGCTGGCATACTGAGGCAGTTTGTAGATTTGGGGGCAGTATTGCCTGCAGCGTCCGCAATGAATTTTGTGTGCCATGCACAATGTCTCGTTGCACGTCAGTCGAATGAGGACCGGCAGGTGCTGAGTCTGGCGGAGCAATCTTCAGGCAACCAGAGACAGCCTGTTCCGTGAGTATTTGTGCGACCATAATGAATTCATCATCGTTGGGAATCGGTCGTTGAGAAGTTGGCTCTGCGTCAGCGAAGTAGCGCGCGATGGACGTCTCAGAGTGGTCGTTGATTGATAACTTGGACAAGTCTGTGCTGCTCATGGTCTGGCTATCATCCATGAAATCAATGTCTCTTATCGACGGGGCCAGGGATTCGTTGTCGTCACCAAGCCGCCGCCGTCGTACACTCAATTTGGTGGGAGATGATGGCTCTTCGGAGAAGTCGCTCGCATCATCTTGGTCTGAAACCAGGCTGACTTCATCGGCGTCGGAAGTTGAGTCCTCGTACTTGATAGAGTCAAGCTGCATATTGCTTTCCAGTGCTCCCGTGGCATCCAGACCTCGGCTGCCCGCATTGGCAGGCAAGTCTTTAATCGTAGCTCGTGGCTTACCATGCCGCCGCAGGTAGTCGGTCGTTGGTGGCGAGCCAGAACGCTTAGGTATGTTCTCGTCTTCCCATTGGAAGTCGAACCTGCCACTGTGCTCGTACTTCTTGTTCACCATGGATAGAGAGGGATCAAACTGGAGCTTGTCGTAAACACTTCCTCGGCGAAGCGGTAGACTGATGGAATTCGAGTTGGTCCGAAAACCACCTGCAATAGAAGCCTTCAGCCTCTTGTAGACGGCTGTGGGATCAAAAGGGCTGGGCTGCCTTTTAACCCCGTTCGAAGGCCGTACCTTAGTGCTATCACGTTGGCGGCTTTCGCCTATGATGCTCCTCGCGTGCTTCAGCTCCGGTTTAGCGAAAACAGGAGGAGCCGGCAGATCGTTGGTCTTGGATGCCCCAAGCTCTGGAGGCTTTTCAGGAGTGGGTGCGGCGAATTGATCGGCCGAGCTCAAGTTTGGCAGGCCGGTGTTCAGTTCCGAAAGATCGGGGACGCTCACATCCATCGAGCCAGGATGCTCGTCGAAAAAGTTGAAGTCTGCATCCGTGATATCGTTGTCAACGAAAACGTCGTTATTGAGTTCCCAATCCTCACCCTGGATGAAGGATTGATCTCGCTTGGTGTCAGAACCATCCCATCCTTCGCCAAAAGCATCACCTAGACCTGCTGAAGCTGCCATTGAGGTATTAATGTCAACGAGTGCCGCTGACGGAGCTGGATTTCCAGGGCTGGATGTGTTTCCGTCTATGGACGGGGTGACGCCCGCCGCAGTTTGCACGCCGTCAGGTGGTGTCGGATACATGGCACCGCCGGCGGCTCCGTTGTTGCTTGCTCGACGCATATCAAAAGGTGAGGATCCATTGTTCTGCTGCAGCAGGCGAGGATTAGCTTCGCTGGTGTCTTTTGTTGCCGCCGCTTCTCTGTCGTTCTTTTTCTTTGCCAAGAGCTCCTCCCGATCACTGCTTCCTATGAACCAGGTCTTGGCATGATTCAGGGCATCGAAGCCATCCCTGAGACTGATCCCGCCGGGATCGACAGTGCAATTCATCGCCAAGGGACTTCTCGTCCTTTTCCGAAAGCAAAGCACTGCCGGCCACAGTATGTGTGTTTGCGAATTCACCACGGGAGTGCGCTTGCCGTCTGACCTAGATTCAACTGGCTTCCGTCGCAGGTACTGGATGCTCAACCACGAAGACCTGCTCAATATAGCGGTCGAGATGCCTCGCATCTCAAGCAGCTTGCAGCACGTAGTGCGCCATTGGCCGGACCTCGCATCCACATCCGGCCTAAAACGTGTGATTTGTGTCTCAGGCGATTGAGCCGCACTGCCATCAACCGAGCTTCCGTCGCCTTCTGTCAATCCCTGGAATGTCCCAAACACTCCGAAGGGAGCAGCAAGAACAGTAGCGCCAGCTGGAGGAAGAGACGTATTCAAGCCATCGGCGCCAGCATGCAGTCCTTGCGAGAAAGACAGTGAAATGCCGAGGAGGAGTGAGCCTGTGGTTGTCAGATGCACCCTCAGAGACGCTATTATTGGAGCAGCCGCAAGCTCCGAAGATTCTGAATCGGTCGAACTAGACGGTAGGATGAATGACCTCGAGTCGAGCGGTATCGCACCGGTCTTGGTACAGAACCGTTGTGAAAGACTCGTCAAGACCGCCGCGGTGAAGAACTCATATATCTCTTTTGCTGGCATAGAACCGTAGCCCTTCGAGTCCACCGAGAGACCGACGTTTGTCTTGGTATCGACCTCCACAGGGAAACCTGTCGCAGTCATCGCGCCCCCTGTGGCTTGTGCGCCTCGAAGCGCGTTGTCGAGCGCGGATCCGCTGGGCGAGGAAGACACAGGTGTGCTGAGCGTATTGGGAGTGGCATTTCGATTCTTGAGCAAGCTGATCGGTTCGAGGCCGCCTTCATCTGCCATCGAAAGCTTGTAGCCGCACACGTCGAGGTTCGCATCGAGGGATGGCTGGGCGGGAAGCCCTATGGTGGACCCGTCGACCGCGGTGAGTGAGAAGCACCATATTGCTCGCCGAATGGGGTCGGCATAGACCAGGTGTCCCCCATTTCTGAGTGTGCATTCGACGTCGGAAGCGGAGAAGGTGTAGGGGGATGCGTGTGTGATCACAGGCTCGTAGATCTTGAACGCGACAGAGGAGACGTTGTTCTGGGCGGGAAGAGCACGCAGGTGTCAGCAGAGGCACGCGCCAACGATGCGAATGGCCGGCGAGGGCAACTCACAATCAATAATGTATTAGTATCATATTCCCCAGGGTCCATTTCGTAGTATCGAGTCCCTCACAGGGGGGAGACAGCCTCCATTCATGGGGCACGTGGGAATTCCGGCCGTCCTCCCAAGCGAGTGTCACATCCGGGATCTCGTAGAAGGCCCGGCGCTGTTTTTGCGAATACCACGTCTCATGCGACAGAGGCTCATGAATGTGGCACGGTCTGGTCTGGTGGAAGCCCTCGGAGGGCCACAGTCCATCTCAGTTGGACCAGAGGCGGATATCGTGAGACACGCGTGATGGGCAGGAGTCGTAGGTGGTTGTTCCCAACGGCTAGAACAGCGAGCCAACCGCGGGGGTTTCCGACCTGATGCTGTGCAGTTCGAAACCTGGGTATAGCGGCCCGAGCTAGGGATGCACGGGTTGAAGATGCAATTGATCGTACAGATCGGGGAAGCTTCCGGCCGGGCGACGGGCACGGCTAGGCAGGTCGGGCTAGAAGAGGCTGGCCGTTGATGATGTCTGGACATCGATCGCCGCGGCCCTCTTAGAGTTCGGGTTGGTACCGTGCTGCTGAGCCCTGGGACGGGACGTAGCTCGTGCTGCTTGGCTTGCGTGCACCTGCGAGCAAGGGTCCTTCCTTACTGCCCAAGGCGTGGGGCCGGGGCCACCTGGGGCTCTAGACCGGGTAGTCTGGTACTCTACCTAGGTACCTAGTCAGTCTAGTTTTTGGTGGGCCGGGTGAAGATCGATAAGACCAAAAAGTACTCTCGATAAGAATTACTTTCTTGAGCCTGCCTTACAAGTGATTTTTCTGCCTCTTCCTTTTCGAACAAGCCTCGCCACGATCTTGTTGCGCCAACTCCTGCCTTGCCAGCTCGCAGTCGTGCGTTTCTCCTCCGACTCACGGTCGCGAGGAAGCATGAAAGTCACCACGCCTGGCCTTGTGCCAGTTTACACAGTCTCCGGCGCATCCACGGGCAGGCCGCTGCCAGACTGGCTTGCCCGCAGAAGGAAGAGGAGTCTGAAATATGACCCCGAATATTCAAACCGAGTCGAGCTGCTCCAGGACTTCGAGTTCGAAGAGGCCAGTGTCTGCGTGAGGGTCTCCGAAGATGGGCAGTGGATCATGAGCACAGGCACATACAAACCGCAAATACACACCCACGACCTCAGTCAGCTCTCCCTCAGTTGGGACAGACATACCTCGAGCCTCAACCAATCCTTCGTCCTCCTCAGCCAAGATGCTACCAAGTCGCTTCACCTCCAGTCCGACCGCAAACTCGAGTTCCACACCCTGGCTGGATGTCACCACGAATTAAGGTTGCCTCGGTACGGCCGAGACCTTGTGTACGACCGCAACTCGTCAGAGGCACTCGTCGCGGCTACAGGACTGGGATCAAATGGAACAGGGGAAGTCTTCCGTATGAATCTTGTCGAGGGCAGGTTCATGAAGTCTTACGAGATCGACGTTGGAGGCGACGACGGAATCGAGTCTGGATTGCAGGGCAGTATTGAGGCTGGTTGCGTGAGCTCGGCAGCCGTCGCCGAAAGCACCCACAACTTGCTGGCTTTTGGTACGTCCAAGGGCTCAGTGGAGATGATCGACCCACGGGTCAGGTCAAAGGTAGCTGTTTTGGAAGGTTTGGAGGGACAAGTGACAGCCTTGGACTTCAACCCTTATTCTGGACTTTCTCTAGCGATAGGCACGAGCCAAGGCATATGCTCCGTTTTCGACCTAAGAAGACCAGTCCCTCTGCTCCGAAAAGACCAAGGCTTTGGGTACGCTATTCAAAACATTCTACATCTCAAAACAGCCTCCCAGGAGAGGAAGATCTTGACATCAGACAAGAAGATCATCAAAATTTGGGACGAGACGAGTGGCGAGGCCTGGACGCACATAGAGCCGACTACCGACCTCAACTGTGTCCAGTGGGTGAAGGACACAGGCACACTTGTGACTGCCAACGAGGGCAAGCAGCAGCACGTGTTCCACATTCCATCCCTGGGCTCAGCACCAAAGTGGTGTGGATTCCTGGACAACATGGTGGAAGAAATGACCGAGGAAGCCCGCACAGAGACATACGACAACTACAAGTTCTTGACCCTACCGGAGTTGAAGGCACTCAGTCTGGATCACCTTGTTGGAACCCCCACGCTCCGCCCGTATATGCACGGTTATTTTGTCGACACGAAGCTCTACGAGCAAGCGCATCTGGTCGCGAACCCGTTCGTGCTCGAGGAGGAGCGTCAGAAGAAGATCCAACAGAAGGTGGAGAAGGAGCGTGCGAGCAGGATTCGGGGCACCAAGAAAGTCAAGGTCAACCAGAAACTCGCCGACAAGATGCTTGCGCGGCAAGAAAAGAGAGAAATCGTGGATACCAACGCCGGCGTGCTCGGGGACGAGCGTTTCGGCAAACTCTTCGACGACGACGACTTTGTTGTCGACGAGACGAGCAGGGAGTTCAAAATGCTCAACCCCAGCACGACGATCGATGCGCAAGCAGGCGCAAATGGTGCTCGAAGACAAGGCGTCGATTCTGAAGAAGACTCAGACGAGGTCTCTGGCAATGAGGATGATAGTGAGCCGATTCGAAAACAATCGCAAGGCGTGTCCATGCGAGTCTCATCATCCGGCCAGGCTGGTAGAAATAAGGACATTGCTCTGGGCTCACGCGTGCAGAAGAGTGGTCGCGTGGGCAAGATTTCACAGGGCGACGCAGTGGGCGAGAGATCAATTACTTTCGTGCCAGAATCCAAGAAAAAGCAGAAACCCGAGCAGCCTGCTTCTGACAACAAACGCTCAACGCAAAGACGGAGTGCCAGCACAAATACCTTCAGAAAACTATAATACATCTGGCTCATACTTATATTATCCGGCTCAAATTACACCCTTGAACTCCGTGCTGCTCCGAATGGCATCAAGACCGATCCATGAGCTCGTTCTGAACCACGTCACTCTCCCATCCGACTCGCGACCAAGGGACATGTCACGTCGAAGAAGCCCCCCCTCCATCCATCCACTTGTGATGCCCCCTACTTTCGATGAAAATACTTCCGCTTCACATCTACCTTCGCAGCCATGCCTTTCTCGAGATCCTCGGGCCTCAAGCGCGGAGTGGGCGGAATCTCGTCCTCAACCCGGACACGACCACTCCTTGACTTCGTCGGCTGTTCCTTTACAGACTTGGGGAATTCGGAGCGTCGTGGTGTCAATGCTGTGACCACCTTCTTGGCCGACCTGCGGATGGTCTCGCGGACTTTCCATTCCCTCTTCTTTGCGAGGTAGAAGAGTGTTCCAGAAGCGACTGCGCAGGGTCAGCACGAGCAGCCAAAATCAGAGAAGGGAGTTCCTTACTGCCGAGAAGTGCAACAAATACCACGATTAGGATGATAGCGATCAGAGCGCCCTGGGAAATCTGGAAGTTCCCACTGCTGCTGCCAGACGCCCCTGCGTCATTGTCGGGACTGCCATCGGAGCCTGCATTCGCTGTCCCAGCTGTATTGTCGCCTCCACCGGTGTATGGGTCCTCAGTTGCGAGCGGGAAGCTCGACGACGATGTCGCAGCCATAATTCTGAAGAGCGCACGATAAAGGCCGCAGGCTTCGAAATTCAAAATACCGTCACAGACGGGAAGACGCTACAAGGAAGTGCTCGTCAACCCTGCGAGCGGAGGGGAATGTGGAGGTGAGACTTGAACGGACTGCAGTTGAAGGAATCCGGAGAGAGAGAGTAGGGTATGAATACGCCCCGATATTGTTTCACAGGGCGCGGAGCCGCTCTATTTAGATACCTAGATCTACAGTCACACATCAATACCCATATGAAATACCACGCTAGTCGTCGCCCTCAGAGTGTGCAGCGGGCAATCGTCACGGAAGGACAAGGGCGCATGTGGACATCGTGGGTGCTGCCAAAGAAAGCAGTGCATATGCAATGCACGCTGGACCCTCCTCGGCACTTGGGCAACCCGATGTCAGTGGTGCCGCCATTGGCCGCCCAGGAAGTGCCAGGTGAAACTGACAGCTCTTTTGCAGCCTGTTCCTCTGCCATTGGCGAGGGCCGGTGCTGCTACGCGCCCGTCCTTGCGGATCTCTTCACAATACCCCTGAGTTGGGCCGGGCCGCCTCGGCCAATCAGGGTGGAGGAGCTGGGATACCGGGGTGCTTGTAAGCGCCGTGCCCTTGACTTCAACTCTTGAGGGTGGCCGACTTCTCACCAAGCACATTGGGTTGTGAAAATCTCTAGTCACGATGCTAACTGTCTTCTACTTCCCCGCTCGTCAGCCACAATCTGCCAAAGCTACATCGGAGCCAGGAAGTCACGATTCGTGAACGTTGTGGGTGTCTACGTGCCGACATCGTCGCCGTCGGAGGGACTCGCGGTCACAGGTCTTACTCACAATCGCGGAACGGTAACGGGCTTGGGATTAATATCTGGTTTGTGCCGAGCTGCATGCTTGGTATAAATCTACTGGCTCTTGCAGGCCTGCCACTGTGACCACTGCGAGACTGGAGAAGCACCAAAAAAAGACACCCGACCAAGACAGCCCGTGTCAGCCAAGTGCCACTTACCGCCGGGCGAGATTCTGGGGTATCTGCAATGCAGATTGCCTGCGTACCTGCCCGCCCGGGCGAGGGTTGTAATATCCCGAGACGGCCTCACGTTGCTTTGGCAAGAATTGCTTGTTTGGCCTGTGTGCTCCTTTGGGTAAGACGAGGTCCGTAAGCGAGCGGATACTGAGGGAGCGTCTCTTCTGCGAGACGAGCCTTGACGCGAAGCCCCGGTCGAGGACTATGAATAGTATCAGACGCACTCATCTCTAGTCCACGTCGTGTTTCAATATTCTCCGCGTCTAAACTGGAATGAATTCCTGATGCGACTTGCTTCACCTTCTTCTGACGGCTGCTGAGGCGGCCGGCGGTATCTGGAATTGCCTCTTCCAGGCTACACGGCCAAGATGACGAAGTCTCTGCTGGTCGACCACGTTCTTCACGGATCTAATCTCTGACAATGTGACAGCACTTAGAGTGGGTCAACTGCATCTCTAGCCATCACGGGGCTGTCGTGTTAGCTAGGTCTGCAAGAAGGGACGAAGCAGTCCGTTCTGACTGCAGAGATGGGGCAAAGAACTCATCGAGTCACTTGGTCCGATCGCTACCGGAAATTCTACGATGGACTCTGCTCGTCTACTTCACAAGTGATAGACTTAGTTGAAAACCAGACAACTTGGTGTCATGCAATGGCCGTCAAAATACAAACCGCCAACTGAAGTTGCCGATGGCGAGATGGATTGAGCCAAATGTCCCTCATCAAAATACCCTCTTCAAGGCGGCCACAAGAATGTCAAGTTACTGTGACATGGCGCCTAGGTCTCTAATTCGACCTGTTTTGCAGTCCCTCAGGAGCTCAGGCAATTTTTATGTAGGTAAGATGGTCAGTCCTTGGATCTTAAACTCCAGACTGGTGGTTGGAGTCGTTCCTTCCATGGGAGTTGAAGCTGTCGCGGTGCCTTCCTACCCCCACGATGGCGCACCACCGCACCACCTCATGTGTTCCTTCCTTTCTGTATGTGCTGGCTTCTGCCTGCACATGCTCGCTGTGGCCCTCCGACAAAAACCCTCGGAGGTCCTCTTCGCCCTTTGGCACACCAAATCACACTCAAGTCAGACCCTCATCTCTTCCTGATTTTCGTTCCCCTGCCTATCAGCTTCAACGAGACGACATACAAGATCGAACCAGACTCAAGGGTGTGCTTCACTAGTACCTTCCTCGCCTCGCTGTGATCTCATTTCATCGTCGGCACACTCTAGTTGTCCGGCATGGAGGCGAGCTTGCCGGCCTCCCACAATAGTCCTGGGCCACCGGGCGTGACGTTGCATGGAGCTACCATGGACGAAGATTCACAGGAGTCCATGACCCTGAAGAATGCCTTGGCCCCTCTTCCTGACACCCAACGTGATAGCCCTGAGGATGACCATTCATCACCGACTGAGCGGGACGGTGGCGTTCAACTGCTGTCTCGGCCTCAAAACATGCACATTGATCCAGGTGAGAGCTTCTCCTGGGGAAAGCCGGTGAAGATCATCCCTGGGAAGTTTAGCCGCCCGGTTCCTGCAAAGTCGACGGTCGGTTGCATCAAAGAGAAGTCTCCGATCACTTCTCCTGTTGTTAAGGGTAATCCGAGCAACAAAGCTCCTGACTCGATTGCAATCGATTCCGCACAGTTGACTCCCTCCGTCACCAGAAAGTTTGGTCATGTCATCTCTCCCAATTCGAGGCATGTACCTGTTGAAGAGTCATCTAACACAGCTCTTCCTGGCGTCGAGGACAGCCTGGCCGAAGAGAACTGCCAGCTCGTTGCAAACCATGTTGGACACCTCACCAGAGTCCAGACCTTTGCGAGGCGTCCTCCTTTCGATGATTATCAGCCACGATCCCAACACCCAGATGGTCGAGATCAAGAACCTGGTACACACTCTTCTCATGCCCGCCAGTTGACCGATTCAGAGAATTTGGGCAAGGTAGAGACACAACGACATGGCGCCCCTCAAGTCAAGGGTCAAGTACCTCATCAAGGCACAGTCTTCAGTGAGCAGGGAAGAGGAAGTCATCACTCAGTCAACCAGCGTGTTCAGCAATATCAACTCCCAAATGCCGTCCAGACTGACGGTTCGAGACATCGCGTTTCATTGCCAAATGACACCTCCGTTTCCCCAGTTCAAATTTCCCAGCATTTACCCCGACAGACATCTCAGCACGAAGCAGTTCACGAGGGGCTGCCGCAAAACAGAGCGCCTGGGAAGTCCCCATTTTCTCGTCTCGATCGGTCGATGAGGGACGTCCGTCAACTATCCAAGACCAAGACTCCCACCCATCGTCCATCGTCTCGCTCGTCTACATGCCCATCAAACATCAGCAAACGGCGTTCACAACGTCGTCCATCCACCTCAAACAAAGCCCGTCGCTCACGTCAACATGACTCTCGCCACCATGACGAAACACCTTCTGCCAGAGGACGGGGTCATCAACCTACGGCGAGCTACTGCAGTCCTCCACGGGAAGATGGGCAGCAATCGTACGAATCGCCTGAGATAGACATGGTTACAATGAACCTTGCTCAAGCCGTGAACGGTTATGCCGGGGTACTGAAAGATGTGTCGAAACGAAAGGACAAAGATATCTCGCATCTTAAGCACAACCTTCAGAAGCAGGGGGAAGAGTTGGCCAACTTCAAAAAAGATGGTGAAGGCAAGGCTGGAAGGATTCTTGAACTGGAAGATCATCGAGCCCGGCTTCAAGAGCGTCTAGAATCTGCCACCCAGCAGCTTGAGGATCGATCCACCAAGGTGACAGAGCTCCAGAAGAAATGTCGGACATACAGGGAGCACCTGAATGCGGCCACCGCGGAGCAGCAAGATCTGTACAAGGCTGCCAAGGCGAAGTGCGAGAATGCTATCAAGCAAATGCGAGAAGAAGAGAGCAAGCGAATGGCGTTGGATGAACAGCAACGCAAAGATCTGCAAGCAACACGTGACCGGCTCACGCAGATGGTCAAATCAACAGTGTCTGAGTACAGTCTCAAGGAAAGAGAATGTAAGTGCTGGTCTCGCATACAACTTTCCTCACAGCTGACAACCCTCAGTCAACAACAAACTCGACTCGTTGCATCAGAAAGTCCAAGAGCGGGAGGCCGATATCGAGCGGGAGAGGGATACTATTCGGAGTCTCCTTGAGCAGAACGCGACTGTTGAATCCGTCAAAGGTGCCGTGAAAACCTTCGAGGCGCAGATCGAGCAGATCACCGTAAAGCTGGGAGAGATTGCGTCTAGCCATGTCGAGCGAGATGGAACAGCAGCGCATGAGACACAGGCCAAGTGAGTCTTCGCTTCCTTTCAAACATTTGGCCAAATGTTGACCAAGCAGACTTGACAAAATTATTGAGCATTTGTCTGTTCTTGATAAACGAGTCGAGCCGCAGGCAAACATCATCGAGAAGATACAAGAAGTCAACGTGCAGACTTTTTCCAAGTAAGTCACCCCATAGTACACAAGGAACTTGTTCTGACTAGATTTATAGCATCCTCAACCCAGTGCTCAAATCGCATTCAGAGATCCAAGCCAATTTGCAGAAGCTATCAGATGCCGTCGAGGACTACATGGAAGATTTCTGGATGAAGCTCGAGGATCGCGAGGATGTACTGACAGAGCTGCTTGAACAGACCCAAGCAGACAACGCCCAGCTGCAAGCTGATGTAGAACTAAGGGAGGATGAGTGCACCGCCCTCCTCGGCAGACTCGAGGAAGCTGATGCCGCGATTCGGCAACGCGAGAAAGACCTAGAGAATCTCAAGCATGACATTTCAGAGCTGGAGCAGGCTCAAGCCAACGACATGGAACAGGCCGAACGCGCGGAGTTGCTCCATGAGAATTGCGAGAAGCTGAAGGTGGATATCGCCGCGAGAGTCGCAGTTGCGCATGATCTCGAAACCAGACTTCAGCAGAGTCAGGCTGCGCGCCTGAACGAGACTGAGCAGCACAAAAAGCACACCCAAGAGCTCCAAAATTTGATGGAGCAGCGCGACAAGGCAGCACAGGCTGCCCAAGAAGCCGCAGTTGAGGTTACTCGGCAGGAAGTCACGCGCGATATGGGCATCGCTAAAGAAAAAATCAGCACACTTCTGAAACAAGCAGAGGTTGAGATCGGTGCATTGAAAGATGAGCTCAATGCGGCAAAGAAGCAGGTCTGTGTTGTTGAAGAAACGAATAAACGAGCTGACACGACGGTTGACACACTGAGACTCGAGCTAAAGACAACACAAGCCAAGGCGAATAGGCTGGGCGAAGAGGCAAATGAGAAGGATAGCGAGGTCCAAAAAGCCATTCAGCGCAATTCAAAACAAGTGGCGGATCTCAAAGCCAAGGTCGCGCGCAAGGAGAAGGAAATTGCCCAACTGTCAGAAGATGCCCAAAGGTATGACATGCAAGTACAGAAGGCTCTTGACAGCTTGAAGGAATGGACAAAAGGTCATCAAGACGTCAAGGGCTTCATCTCAGAGCTCAGGAAGGCCCAAGATGGTCATCTTGACAAAATTGACCCCAAGCTGAAACCAGTCTTGGAAATCGACATGATCCATCATGCCATCTTCCAGTATTTTCAAGCCCAGAGAAGGCCAATCCCAGTGGGCGACCAAGGTACAGCAGAAGAATCTACCGCCGGCAAGGATATCTGGGCAGATCTTCCGCCAAGTAGCCCACAAGAGCAAATGCCACCGAAGCACCTGGCCGCGAGAGTGCTAGATCAAGTCAGTCGTCGTGTAACGATCAAGAGTCCCGTTCAGAGTGCGTCTTCACCAGCCCCTCTGTCAGTATCGGCAGAACAGGAGCATAGACGATCAGCAAACCCACCGAAGTCTATCATGAAAGCAACCAGTCAAGGTACTACCATCGAGGACGAAGACCTTGCTGAGCCAAGAGCGGCTGCTCAGTCATTGATTCTGCCTAGCCGTGGGGTTTTTGGTCGCAGAACCTACAAGAAATCAGTTCTTGCAAAAACAGCTCTTGCAAAACGAGCTCTTGAAAAACCAGCCCCTCAAGAAGATGAGGAGCGACGAGAACAGGATGGCCAGGACAAAGCTATCTTCACCCGTACTGAGTTCACCCGCGCACCCTACAACAGGCCTGTCTCAGGTATCAAGACTCAAGCCGAGAGCGTCAGTATCGATGATGGAAATCTTGTTGGACGAGAATCGAGGAAACGCAAGCAGGCCGACCACGAGAAGGTGGGATTGCCCAACAAAAGGTTCAGTGTCAATTCGGAGGAAGAGAAGGGCGGCCCAGGTCCATTTATACACCACTTGTCCCCTCCGGAGCGGCAAGTGAGCAAGGGCGATGAGTTCCAGGTGCCCCCCAACGCACCGCGCAAGAATACTCACAGGAACAGCAACGTTCTCGACGAACTGGATTCTCCTGTTCCCAGCTCCTACTTCAACCAGGCTGTATCCACAGCAGGGCGTCAGGCTAGAAGAAAAGCACTCAATCACCGTGGTATCGTGGATCGGGCTTCGGGCGGGCCAAGAACATCGTTTGTACCGAGGGCGAACCCGAATTCGCAAGACGCAAGTCAGGGTTCACAGTCGCTCGATTATCCCCGACGGCGTTCTTCAGGACAGGACGAGGATTCCCAGAATTCCATTACCCATTCCCAGCAAGTGACAAGGGAGCCCGCAGAAACACCGTATCGAGCCAGGCGGTTCACTATGGGTCAATGATTCCATGCGATGGAAGTTCACAGCAGGGCCTTTGATCACAGGCGATGGACATTCAACAAAATTGGCAATGAGGGTCAATTGAGTTTTGCTACAACAAAAGTTACGGTGGATTTTGCGCGATTTGAGAGGGGAAAAGTGTGGGCTTGCTTGGCAGTGTAGCTTGTGCGAAGATTGTTGGTTTTGGCGTGGGTAATTTGGGCAGACCAAGGTAAATGTGGAAGACCTGAGGACGGCGAATAGCTTGAGATGAGTAGGATTGCTGAGAGGATCAGGGTGTCTATTTTGTAGCTCCACAACTAATCGATCCGTGCTTCATGTACAGCTCTGTGGCATGGGTGCGAGGTAATTGCCATTACAGCCATGTCTTCAATGAGAGCTCGCCGAACAGACGAAGAAAGAAGCGTCGTGTCCTTCGAGATTTGTCCACCTCGTGGTCCAGACCTATCCATACTGCGACAATATCCGTCGAAATAGGGGCAAGCTCATCTTCCTCGACAAACACTCCGCATCAGCAGTGCCGTGCTTTCTCCCGCGTCTCCCATTCTCGGAAGCGCTGTATAAGAGATGGCGCATCTCGCTTATCCGGATTTCGATGTGTTCCTCGTTGTCCTCATATTTGGAGGCTATCGGCCAGTTGATTCGTAATCGTCTACCTATTTCCTTTCCGTTTCTGCTCGAGGAAGAGAACTTTTCTTCGCACTGTTGAATCAAAAATTCGTTGTTAGCAAATGGGTCGGACCAGCAGCGTGATTCGGTCGCCTTGGCCCCCGTCCACCCAGTCGCAGGAGAGGTTCCGCTCCCCGCCCGGCCACTGCGCACCGCAACGGCTCGCAGGAGCCATAATGGATCCTGAACGGGGCGCGTAGGACTCTGCCGCTGCGGCGCGGTGGCGGAGGGGAGGAGGGTATGCGCTGCCTGCCCTTCTCTGCTAGGTGCGACTGGGTGGCGGGAGGCATGATCGGGACATAGAATGGGCGCGGAGGGGTCGAATGGGCGGTGTCGTACCTATTGGGTCGTACTTGAGCATGCTCATGGGCGGTGACGTTCGGGGGCGCGTGAACTGGTAGAAGAAGCCCGTCATGGCCATCGAGAGGAGCCGCACCGAGACGATACGGGATTTCACTGTTCACACATCGGGGGGTTCGGTCAGTCTTGTTGGGGCGGCTGGTGGGGAGAGCCTTCTGGGGGAAGGGGGCGTACCTTTCTTGGCCATGGCTACGGTTGTGCGGTGTCGTGGCCGGTGGGAAATACAGGTGTTGCCGCAGACGACGACCGGCGACGGGCGAGGTTTTGATTTTGGGGATCGGATAGGTTGACGTCGGGATGGGCTGGACCCCTGTCAGGGTTGAACCCTTGGGAGGCAGGGATGGTTGTTTAATACGGCTTCGGAGGCTTGGCTCAACGTCTTGTGAAGTCCGTCCACACATAGATCAACCAGCAGGGCCTCTTCTCGACTCGAAGACCGCAAAAGATATCGGCACGCTCATGTGAAAGTGCATATTTCTGATAATACGGTTGGATATCTGTGAGTATGTGATCAGGCTCGGGCATGTTCTCTTGTCCAGCTGATCTAAATTACAAGCAGGGGACGGCAGGACGACCTAGAACAATACTGTACGCCGTGAGCTTTCTGGCAACTTCTTGCAAGTATAATTCAATTCGCCGGCCCTCAAGCTTTGCGAAATCTTTCTCACAAACAGTAAATTTTCCTCGCTTTCTGTAAGTCAGTCAATTTCGTGACTAAGTTGAACTGGAATCTGGTTGAACTTGATTGGTTATGGACCTAAATTGGTGTCGGACAGACGCTATGCCTTTCAGATGTTTACCTCCTACTAATGACCACAGCAGATCTGTTGTACACATTCCCAACGCCTCGCTTTCTTAGTATTGCACCTTGCAAATGTATTCGCCCGTGGAAGTCATGTCGTATCCTTCCGTTTTCCCACTATCCAAAATTCCAACATTGAACGCACAATATTACTCGCAAAATACGAGTACTCCAACTCTTTAGATCGAGGTAAAGTAAATGCTCGAACCGTAATGCGTGGTTGTCACTCCGGTATCCACCGCAGACTCCAGGGCTCCATACGCTTGCGAATCAATTCTGCTTCACGACGGATTTGATCATCATCTGGCGCCATGCGGAGAGCCTGGTTGATGTTTTCCCAGGTGAATGTGCTCCCGCAGTTACCGAGTCGATCAGCCTTCGCAAGGTAGTATAGCTGCATGGCGGCCTGGTGATGGCTCGGCAGATGCACGAGCGGCGGCGGAATCCGACGAACCACAGTGCGGTACACGAGGTCCACGAGACTCGAGTATGCGGTTGGGTCGCCGCAGTCCTCGTCCACTTGGCCATTTCGGGATTGTGCGTCGTAATTCCCGTTCGGAGTGACATCCTCGCCGGCGTCATGCCTCTTCTGCATCACAGCAAGCCATGCCTCGGCCTGTAGCATGTCCAGCTTGAGGAACCGCTCGGTCAGTTCGGGGAACGGCTTGGAATCGGCCGCGCGTGGGAGAATGCCTTTGCTGTAGAGCCACAAAAGCTCCTGCGAAGCCCTCGCGTAGGTGTGGGCGGCTTGGATAGGCCGGTCGAGGTTCAGGAGTCTGTCGGCTTGGCTCATCTGGTGATCTAGGTCTTCAAGAACATCATCAAGACGGGGCGATTCGATTTGAGATTTCACCTCAGCCTCGATCTCTTCGGCTAAGGCCAGCTTTATTCTGCCCTGGATGGTGAAGTCTTCGAACCCACGCAGGATATCCAGGTAGGGCTGCAGAAATCTTGAGGGTTTCAAGATCGGAGGTTCCTCGGTAAGTATTTCGGTAAACGGGCGATGTAATATGATTGTGTGCCTGGTGCATTGCCCAAAACTATGATAACCACTGTCAGCGCCGTCAAGAGCCCTGCAGAAGAGGGCGAGATCCCGACGGAGAATCACGAATTCCTGCAGTTGAGGGCGGCCGTGAACAGTCAGACCAAGCTTCTCGAGTGAGTAGTGAGCCCGGCCCCATGGCTTTGCCGTGCTTGTCATCGAGGATCTGGAACTTGAATAGCCTACCCTCTCGATTTCATGAGTGAGGATGAAGTACCCGGTGAGTTCTTCCAAACCAGGCCAAACGTATTCTCCGAGTCTCCCAGTGACAATCGGGATCTGTGCAGCGTGGAAAATGGGTCGAAGGTTGACGGTCTGCGACCTGATGCAGACAAACTGATTCTTTGTCAGCATTACCCTCCTCGCCCTTGCGCGGACCTCTTCATCTGGGTAGCCGAGTATACGCGTGTCTATCCTCCACGGCATCAAGGCGAGCTTGGTGTGCTCCCCGATATATTTTCCATCGTTGGCCGGATCTGTAGTCTCCGGCGTTGGGAAGTCGCAGAGTACATGAGCGAGAATCTGGTCTTGAATTTCCCCGGGTAATTTCTTGAACCGATCGCGATTTACTTTTTGTCTGGACTCTGAGTTGGAAGCTTGCTTGAGGCGAGCTTGCATGAGGCGAGTGAGTGCCATGGACGCTTCTCGAAATGGTGTGCTTGGGTAATGTGGCTTCGTACTTTCTGGCCGTATCTTTTAAAGTTGAAATGGGTTGATTTGCAAAGGACGAAAGTGCTTCAGGTAATTTGAGACAGGCATAGACTTAGAGAAGTAAAATATTTCTTCCCTGCCGTCTCAAGATCTTATATAATTGCCAATATGTGGTCATCTAGGCCGTGGCTTTCTGCCCAATTCTTCCCAAAGAGTTGTTGACCAAATCTCTTCAGTCACAGCCCATTCGCTTCCGGCCGTTGAAATCACCCAATTACTTAGACTTAGTGTCCAGCTTGGACAACTAGGGACTCACACGTAACTTACGCCTGTGACCATGGTTCTGGTCTTCAGTCTGTGTGCACACTGTTGAGTTATGTGTGCCGCTAACACAGCAGCTTTTCGAATATCTCTCCTGAATATTGTTCGAAGACTTTGGTTGTCAAGAACCCAGCTGAGTGGACGCAAGGTGCGGCTCACTGCTAGTACCTGTGACTACTTTGGCGGTAGCGCCATCTGCGGGCTCAAACAAGCCCACAGACGTCAAGATTAAAACTATTAGCCTCCTCCAGAAATTTTGACAGGAACATCTCGAAAAAGGGAACAGACTTGAAGAGACGGCAGGCGTTTGAGGGTAGGTGTAATGTGATTGGGGTACCTAGGAACGTCAGCGTCCTGTCCTTCGCTTGACCCTCTTGTTTTCTAAATTTTTATATACATAAAGCTCATTGACAAATCAAACCGGATCACCCGCCCCATGTCTCAATCAGTTATGTTCCTGCAAAGAATGAGCATGGGTGTGAGGACCCTCTTTGTGATCCCCAAGCTACGTTTCCATAGCAGGCTGATCAACAGCTTCGGAGAGCAGCACGCAGGCGTCATCGATGTTGAGGCTGGTCCAACTACAAGGCTGGACCTCAAACCAGTGCTTCCTTTGCTATCAAGGCACTCTCATGTTCCACTATTCCATACCTACGTAGATGCGAATCTGAACGGCGTGATTTGGGACGTCCCGATCAGCCTATAGAGGAGCTACGCCGCAGACCACACCCCCTCCCCGTATGCCGCAGCCCTGACCGCATCGACTCTATTAGGATTGGCGAATCATTCTACCTTGGGCAGCGATATTGGGTCCCTTCCACTTTTTATGACCTCCTCCAGCATCTCGATACGATCCTGACCCCAGAAAGGCTCTCCTCTGTACACGTAGACCGGTGCACCAAAATACCTTTCAGCCTCAGCCTCCTTCGTCAGCGCCTTCTCCTTGACCACCAGTCCTTCCTCTGATTCCGCCCTCTTCAACAGTCTGGCGCCATCGAGGCCAGCGGCATCCGCAACCCTCTTGATAGTCTCTGGGTCGGCGATGTCCCCCTCATTCGCCCACACAGTCTCGAGGCCCTTCCTCGCAAACTCCTGCACCGCATCGCGATCATAGCCATCCTCTTCGATAGCAGCCAGCAGGACCCTGTGGGCGAGGGACGGGTCTGCCGGGTAGAACTTCGGGAATTTCACCAGGGGAATGTCCCTGATTTTGCGCCAGCGCTCCATCTCGAGTAGTCTGTACGCCTGCCTCTGCGGCGCGCGCTGCTTGACAGGCAGCCCGCCGGAGATGGAGAAGATGTGCAGCAGGTCGATGGGCTTGTAGATAATCTGGGCGTTGTGCTGCTTTGCGAGGGTTTGTAGGCGGCGACTGCCGATGTAGGACCACAATGAGATGAAGGAGAAGTAATACTCGATTACTGGGCGAGATGTCATGGTGTAAGTTGAGATGTAAAGAATATCAGAATGGAGAAGAGATGTAGATATTTCCAAATCTTGGGTCGACTTTGATCGGGAATCGCCTAGTTTATATTCAACATTCCTGCAGGGTGTCCTTGGCTTTTCAAGAGGGGCAGCATGTGGGTTGCGGAACTCATTGATCGATGGCGTGATTGTCAAAAGAATCTCACTCCTGGCCCCAAAGCATTCTTCCCCATCGCAGGCGTCTGAGAGAATTTCCCGAGTAAATCTCTCAGCGATCAAGGGCTCACCAGGTCTCAAATATCACACTGGCTCCTTCTCAACCTTTTTACTAGTCTAAATTGTCATAGAAATCAAAGCTAATAACAATGACCAACGCTGTCCGAAATACAAATAGTGTCTCAACATTAATTCGGAGCTTTGCAGTCTTTCTGATTGTATTGTGTTTTCCAACACGTTTAACTATTTGAATCATACGCCCAGTCATTCATGAGTGATGCTCTAATAGTCTACTCAAGCACTCCGATTTGGCAAAAGTCTAACGCTTAGATGCATCTCTTGCAGCAGCTTCTTGCCACCAATTGATTCTTTTCCTCACAAATTCCCAAAATTCTTCTCCCCAGGCTGGGTCGTATTTGGGCAATACTCTCCCCAACGTTCCTTCAGCCGGTACCCCAGCAAGCGCTCGGTAAGCCTCAAAGTGTTCTTCGAAATCCGGCATAAGAGTCCAGAACGGTGCTCCCTCTCCCTTCAGTGCCAGTCGGTCTTGTTCCCATTTTTCCATTTCGTCCCGTGGGGGAAGCTTCGCATGGCCAGCCAGGACCCGTGCGGCTGCCACTGCCTGCCACTCGTAAATTCGGATGCCGAAGCCGCCAGTGACCTATTATCAACAAGTCAAATCAGGTCACAGGCAAGGCTTTGGCAATCGCAGCTGGAGGAGAGCACTTACCATGCCTATGAAAACTAGACTTGGATTGTCGGTCTTGAAAACATGCTGGTACAGCCCCGGTATCCTTTTGTTGACGCCCTTCAGATCCGGCAGGAATGGCACGCTGAAGTCGTACCCGGTAGCGAACAGCACCACATCCACATCGTCGACCGATGACCCGTCCGAGAACGTGATGCGTCCTGAATCAGGGTTGAAGGACTCTATTTGCGGTTTGACTGTGACGTGGGGGTGCGTAAAAGCCGCTTCTGTGAACAGGGGATTTGGTTTCCGCAAGGATGAGATGACAGGTAGCTTGGAGACGAGCCGGATGTCATGGACCGCGTCGAAGGCTGATATTGAGCCTCCTACCACAACAACTCTCTGGCAAAACCTTGTCAATCGAGGCCCTTCGAAAGATCGAATGGATGTTCTCACCTTGTCTCTGTATTCTTCTACACTGCGGTAGTGCTTGCTGTGCTGTATCTTGCCGGGAAACTTTTCATCAAACTCCAGCAACCCTGGAACATCTGGTATGTACGGCAGGTAGAAGTGGCCTGATGCAACAACCAGAGCATCAAACTTCTCTTGCCACCAGTAATCCGTGTCCTTTCGTGGCTGCTCACTACGCAAGGTAAGAATCCACTCTGCGCTCTTTTGATCGTATTCAGCCAGCTCAACGGTAGTATTGAACTGAATGAGATGCTTGGTTTGGCCCCGTATGAATACACCCTCAATCCACTCCCGAATCAACTCACGACGACGAAAGGGTGAATCTGGGCCGTACTGAGCCAACGACCGCTCCGAGACTATTTCTGGTATCGGCTCTTGCGAGAAACACATGACACCAGGGGGTAGATTACTGTGCAGTTGCTCATGCGCCCCCGAGTCCCAATACCGGGCCCGATGGGAGTTGGCCGTCTCATCACGAGGAGTCTCACACGGGAAGGCGGAGGGTATCTGAGAAGGCGT
This sequence comes from Diaporthe sp. HANT25, assembly GCA_013435955.1. NCBI lineage: Eukaryota > Fungi > Ascomycota > Sordariomycetes > Diaporthales > Diaporthaceae > Diaporthe > Diaporthe sp. HANT25. The sequence continues at coordinate 527,953 of JACBFG010000017.1, read as the reverse complement.
CACCGCCTTCTGCTTCACAAGAGCACTGAGTGATGGGATTCCCGCCTTCAGATTAGGGTCGTAGAGCCTAATTTAAGTGAAATCTTAGTTCCCCAACTTCCTGAGACAAGATCTTGGGACAACGTACCAAGTTCCTCCCACAGATGTTCTCCGTTCGAACACACGGACTGTATCAAAGGCTTGTTCTTTGACAAGAGCATCTGTAGCAATTGCACCTGCTGGACCAGCGCCAATCACAGCCACACGGCGTGCCGAATTTGTCATGGTGTGGTTGCGTGTGTCTTTACCTAGCTAC
>JACBFG010000017.1:468901-527637 GCA_013435955.1 Diaporthe sp. HANT25 | reverse complement strand
GGGGGGGGGGGGGGGGTTTGTAGAAGAAAGAAAGGAAGTTATTTACAATCTCGCTGGCGACGCCCTCAATACACGGCAGTGTGCCAACCCTAGCCCGAGGAGAGTACGACTGTCCGCAAAGCCCAGTGTGTCACCGGGGCAGATCTCCTGCGAGTCGCTTCACGTTAGGCACTCTGCCGGAGCTTGGTATTCTATACCCATAAGATTTCGCATCCCCAATGTGGATTTGTACACTGATACACTGAATTATGTGTGAGGGGTTCTGATTGGGGTGGAGAAGCTGGGCGATGTGATCAATTCGAGCTCCGAAGACGCCATCGCGAGCTAGAGATATCTTGCATATTCCTGACACAGCAGTGTAAAGATTTCAGGGCCCGCACTGATAAGCCAAAAGGGATGACATATTGTGACGGGTCGATCGAAACTCTTCTAACATGTCCTGTTCTTTCGGTTTAAGTTCTGAAAACGTGGTGTTTTTATTAAAATGCTTAACTTTAAGTTGGAGGCGAGGTTCGAATCGTATTATAGTGACGATATTTGAGAAGTATTTACATTTGAAGCATGTACTGCATCAATGACTGTATCAATGGATACTCAGTCTCAACGTATATGTACTTATGGGCTATTTCCGTGGGACTGTGGTTTGTACAAGAGCGATCAATATCAATCTCACAGCTGTCCTCTAGAGGACATATCTGAAATACGAATTCTCTTTGTCCGTCAAATCTTTGAAAGCCAATCTATCCCGTTCACTATCATCCAGGCCTAAGGCATCGCGCTTTCTGTTTTCTCGGTGCAGAATGTAATAGAGTGCAGAGGCAGAGACAATGGTAATACAATAGCTAGCCGTTTCTGGTTAACAAGGTTCTTCAGTCTGTCACAAGGCATTGTACTTACCATATGGTCAGACCTGTCCACAGCTCGGGATAGTGCTGGCTCTTAGTCTGGCTCTTCACCATCTGGGGCCCAATGATGTTGCCGACACAGTATGCAACGAAAACGGCAGATGCCGTAAAGCTCTTCTTCGTCTCACCGGCCACATTGCCCGCCGCGAGGGCAATGGTTAAACCGACGACCGGTCCGAAGAAACCAATAATCGAGTACCCCACGACGGGAGCAGCTGGACGATATCCCCATTCGGACTTCCAGATGATAATGAAGCCTGCAATGACAGGCAGGCAGCAGGTGATCAGAAGTGGGATCCGAATATTGCGGTGGGAGCAAATCCAGCCAGTCAGAGTAATGCCGACTGCGCTGATGGCACCGAGTGGGAACTGGAACAATATGCTCTCAAGGGAAGAATAGCCAAATGTCGACACGATGAGCGGCCCGAAGCCAGAGACGGCCCCATTTACCGTGTAACTGGAGCAGCTGTCAGCTTAAAGATCTTGAAAATGATAGCGAACAACCCACGCAGCAGCCATCATCACCACAACCAGCCAGATCTTCACATCTAGCAAGGCCTCCTTGACCTGCGAGCCCTTGATCGTCTGGTTTCTAACGCCAGTCTGACCCTTCCTCAGCCTCTCGACGGCAACAATTCGCTCTTCAGAAGTCAAGAACCAAGCGTCCAGGGGAGAGTTGGGCAATGCAAAACACCATAATCCGAACAGAAACGTCAGTGCACCGGCGAAGACGTAGAGATACTGCCACGGCTTGAGAGCGCCTTCGATCTGCGCAAAGCCGTAGTTGAGGCCACCGCCGATGATGGTGAACCAGCCTGTACCGGAGAACCACCAGCTTTGCCGCAGGGCCTGTTCGGACTGGGTGTAATATCCACTGACGGTGATCATGAAGGCCGTTGGAACGATCGACTCGGTGAATCCTGATTGACACTTGTAAGCTCTAGATTCCAGGTAGTTCGACGTAGCAAAGACGTTTTTGTGGCCATACCGAGAAAAAAACGCTGCACCAGGAGACCCTGCCAACTTGTCACCCCAGCAGTGGCGGCGCAGATCACGGCCCAGAGCATCACCGCAGGACCGAGGATATATCGGTTGTTGAAGCGCTGCAGTATATACGTCATGGGATAGGAGCCGACTAGCTGGCCAAAATAGAAGATGGACGTTGCCCAGCTGAGTCTCGTAGTGTCTACTTTGGGCGGGCTGACTGACGCATCCGTCACCGACAGTTGGAGGTCAGCCGTCATGCCGAAGAGTGCTGCACTCCCCAGAATAGCCTTGTCGTAGTACACCAGGCCATATCCTGCGCACAAGAGTCAGTGACTTTCTGAGTCACGTCCAGAACAAACTCAGTGAGCTGACCGATAACCATGGCTGGCATGAGGAACAGGTCGATCTTCCTCAAAACGCGCCTCTCCACGCTAGGGTCTATTGACCTCGCTTCCTCTCCGACCAAGTCCATCGTGGATGTCGCGATGGTGTTTACCTCCTTCGGTGCTCCGGGGTCAACCGTCGCGGCGCCGTTCCCCCGAAGTGATGATGCCGTCATGTTGAAAAATTTGAGCAAAGCTGGTGTGATTGGCTGATAGCTTTCACTCAATGCTGAGTGACATATATACCAGTAACGAGCAACTCCGACAGACGGAGAGCTATAGATTTCCTTGACTTCACTAAACGGGAACAACTTTTGCAAGTTTCTGGTCCCGATATGAGCTAGGATCGAGGTCGGTATGGTTTTTAGTCGGGAGCGATCGTCGGCGGGTTCTTCAAGGATCGGCCAAGAATAATTTACCGCACCTAAACTCTAGAGCCCACTAGGCATCACCCATATTTTAGGTACGCAACAAATTGATCATACAACTCTGCTTACGTCCTGAATATCAGCGATAATTCTAATCCATCTCACGGGTTCTCTTGGGGAAGAGGTCCACTGTAAGGAATTGTGGACCATGGAGGCGATGATGTATTAACAGGGTGCCTATCACGTATTGCCTAGCCTCTCCTTGAAGTCCCGATATTCAAGATCCTTCAAGTAGCACCACTGGGTTCCGAGCCTGTTAACAACCGATAATCAGTGAGTGCCGATGGTAACGATTTCGAGGGGATACCTCTTCCATCATCCGGCCCGACAAACTGGGACTGTCAAGATACTCACAGGTGGAGAAATGGCGATATTTCTACATCCCATCACCTCATCTACAACGACCAGTCGATTGCGTACTGTAGCCCAAGTAGCACTATTGGACTCATCCTGCGAATAGAAGCAGTAGTAGTTGATGACAGCTCAAGAAATCTAGTGACCACACTGCATCGAGCAATTCAGTCCAGTTGCTGCTTTCAAAACCATGGCTATGGTCACGGAAACCGTCACATTGCCGTATGTGCAAGCGCCCGAGACATCGGCTGACTTGGACTGGGCAGATCTCGCGACTTTGGACCTGTCCAAGTTTGACCAGCCGGGTGGGAAACAAGACCTAGCCGCGACTTTGGCCAGGGCTCTGGAAGAAATAGGCAGGTTCAATTCAAGACAAACATCAAGCTACCCACGCCTCTTGTCTCACGATCCTCGCATCGAACAGGAACCTAATCAACAAAGCAGGCTTCTTCTACGTCTCCAACCATGGTCTTACCCCGGCCGAGATAGACACCCAGTTCGCCCTCGCGCACTCGGTCCTCTCCCTCCCAGACTCGTCCAAGGCCCCCTACCGCGCCGCCCTCGAGCAGGGCGACTACAACGGCTGGAAGCCCGCCGGGACCCGCAACCTCATCCCGGGCGTCAAGGATAATTTCGAGATCTACAACATCCCCAAGTTCATCCCCGCACACGCCGGCCGCCCCCACCCGGATGTCGTGAGGCAGCACTGGGGCACGATCAAGTCTTTCTCGGAGCGCATCCATGAGCAGATCGTGAAGAAGCTCCTGGTTGTGTTTGCCGTGGTGCTGGGACTCGAGGATGAGGAGTGGTTTGTGAAGAGGCACCGGTATGAGGAGAGCAGTGGGGATCACCTGCGGTACATGAAGTACCACGCGAGGAGCGAGGAGGAGAACCAGAAGCTGGGTGGTGTCTGGCTAAAGGGGTATGTTTGTCTAGCAACACATGGGGCTCCGATCTCTGTTGAGAAGCTAACACGAAGCCCCCGGCAGACACTCAGACATGGGAAGCCTGACGCTCTTGTTTCGGCAGCCAGTTGCGGCTCTGCAGGTTCTGACAAAAGACGGCGTGTGGAAATGGGTCAAGCCGCAGACGGATGCATTGACTGTCAATATTGCGGATGCGCTTCAGTTCCTCACAGGTGAGTGCAAGGATCACAACCGTGACATCGAGGAATGCCGGCACGGCTAACTCCTACGAAGGAGGCTATCTCAAATCCAGCATCCACAGGGTGGTCTCTCCTCCAAAGGATCAAGCCCATATAAACCGTCTCGGGGTGTTGTATATGGTCAGAATCGAGGACGACACTGATCTGGTCCCCATCCAGGAGTCACCAGTGCTCCAGGAGCGTGGTTTATTAGGGGACAAGATCCTGGGCAGCGACGGCAAGCCGGTCAAGGCTGGCGAGTGGGTGAAGAACAGGGTCATCAAGAACCTCGGAGAGTCGAGGGATAAAGAGGGAGGTGATAATGAAGTTTCAGACATAGAGATTGTCAAGGGTGTTAAAGTAAAGTATTTCGACTGAAGCAATATACCTATCTGGGTAATGATCATAAGCAGTGCCTTGACAACATCCATACCATAGACTATGGGACATTCACCAAATGAAATCAGATATTCGCACCCGTGAAGATGGAGGGTACACCGGTACATCATTAGAACTTGACCGCCTGTGCAGGTAGAGAATGACACACCCATAGCTAATTTACCGTTTCACACACCTACGTCAGTTCTAGGTCTGGGTGTATCAGGTCTGGGTAGGTATGTGAGTTGGCTGTGGGTTTGTGGTGAGTGTGTAGTGGGCGAGCGAGTTATTTACTGGTGTACCTTTTGTTCTTGCAGGTGCGAATATCCGATTTGGACCAAATTAACCTTTCTGCAAAGCGGACGTAACTCGATCAATTAGCGGGAGCCTGTGCGGCCACTACAAGATACTTTGTTGTGAGCATGATTCTCTTCAGAACACAATCTACCGAGCTACTGAGATGGTATATTTGCCTGCTGGATCAAGAAGGAACAAATCCAGTCATGTAAGCCCTTTCTATGATACCTTAGTTGCAATCTATTGCGCTGAGAAGGAGCATTAAATTTGCACAGAAGCAGGCCATCGTTTTGATGAATGGTTGCAGAAGAGAGTCTCGTAAACGTATGCAACTGCAATCTAGAGTTGATGAGAGCATCTGCAACGCGTGAATGGTGCATCGAGGGTGCCATATGGATGCAGCGCGTACTCTGTGTTACAGCACTACGGGTACTTCCAGCTTACCAGGGGCAGCCCTGTAAATTCTGTTTATCTCATTCCCACTCCTACTTCAATTCAGCTCGGGGCCCTCTCCCTTGCTCTCAACAGTCAGCCTCCCATCAACCTCAAACTGGCCCATATCACCAAGTGTCCCGCGAGAAGACGAGCCGACGCGAGGAAGGATTGACGACGATGGCTCTCCGTGGGCAGAGGGCGGCGGGCCCGGTTTTCTCGAGTCACTGTCGAGCTTCATTGGCCCGGGCCAAACTTACACTGATGGGTAACGTAGTCTCTACCTCGCCAATCTTGCCTCTTCAGCCGACACTTTAATGCTCCTTTCTCTGCACTTGCGGCTATTGCGCTGTCATGCCCCCCTTGTTCCCGGGTCGATCGCCCGATCTCAAAGTGACAGCTGTCGCTGTCACCACGATCAACCATCAACCCTCAGCGTCCCACCGTGCACGATCCACCACTATTTTGGGGGGTAACAAAATGCTGGCGGCCGAGACCTTTGAAACTCGGTGATGGCCTCAAGTGTGGCTGGCTGGGCTGACCATAGCTGGCTGGTTTACTGGCCTCCCAGCTTTGGGTCGACCATTTCTGTCCCGCAGCTTCCCGCACCGCGCATCCCCGTCCACCGCCCCCGATGTCGGCCAAACTCGGCCGGGCCACGGGGCCACGGGGGGCGCAGGAGCAGGAGCAGCACCAAAGGAAGACGCTGGAACAGCCCCAGGTGCAAGGTGCACACGGGAGCTGCCCGCGTGGTACAGAAGAGAGAGAGAGAGAGACAAAATCGCCCCACCATGCTGTGATGTCTATCTAATCGACCAGTCACTTTCGGTACTTCTTGTCGTGTCCGCATGCATGCGAGATTTGTTGCTGGTTTACCCCACGAGATCTGAAGCTTTTCTTTCCAGGGTCCGTTTGAGCTGCGCGCATTTTTGTCTTCCCTGACATAGCCTTGAAACTCCCCAGTTCTTCCCCGGGCTGCTTGGCTACGTCTACATACAATAATTCTTGTTGCTTGACTCACTCATCTCAAAACCCCATCGCAACTTTACCTCATCCCAACTCCAGCCGTCATCCATTTTATTGTCAACCCTACCAAACATATTTACCTTTTACAACAGCTAACCTTGCCATATCGCCTTTTGCAGCATCATCAGTGTCGACCCCTCTGACACCTACTGCCAGTTTTCCTCACCAGGTGCAGCCTCACACACAGACCCGTCGCACAATGTCGTCCACCCCGGCAGGGAGGCTCAATATCAACAACGTCAACCCTCACGTCAGGGAGGCCAAGTACGCCGTCCGGGGCGAGCTCGCCGTCAAGTCTGAGGAGTACCGCGCAAAACTCGCTAGGGGCGACACCGACCTCCCATTCAAACAGGTCATCTCCGCCAACATCGGCAACCCCCAGCAGCTCGACCAGAAGCCCATCACCTTCTTCAGACAGGTCCTGAGTCTGCTCGAGAACCCCCTGCTTCTGCAACACGAGGACGTCCTCCTGAACCAACTTGGCTACAAGACTGATGTCATCGAGAGGGCCAAGTGGCTGCTGAGCAAGGCTGGCTCAGTCGGAGCATACAGCGCCAGTAACGGCGTGCCCGCCATCAGGCAGAGCATTGCTGATTTCCTCGAGAGTGAGTTTACCCTTGATCTGGGAGAGAGCAACGATCGACGTGCAGACAGGGTCCACCGTGGATGGGGCTACCTAGGACGAGGCTGACCTGCCGCAGGACGAGATGGCTTCCCAGCCAATGAAGCCGACATCTACCTCTCGGGTGGCGCCTCCTCGGGCGTCAACACCCTCCTGCACATTATCTGCGAGGGTCCCAAGACAGGTGTACTGGTGCCCATCCCCCAGTACCCTCTGTACACTGCATCCCTGGCCGTCCTGAACGCCACATGTGTTCCCTACTACCTTGATGAGTCCCACAACTGGGGCACTGATGTCTCGGCTATCAAGAAGGCATGCGCGGACGCAAAGGCCCAGGGTGTCGATGTTCGCGCCATTGTCATCATCAACCCCGGCAACCCAACCGGCGCCAGCTTGTCCGAGGCCGACATCCGAAGCGTCCTTGACTTCGCGCGCGAGGAGAAGCTGGTTGTTATGGCGGACGAGGTGTACCAGACCAACGTGTTTGTTGGCAAGTTCGTCTCCTTCAAGAAGGTGCTCAGGTCGCTGCAGAAGGAGAACCCCGGAAAGTACGATGCCGTCGAGCTTGCTTCCCTGCAGTCCATCTCAAAGGGCATGGTGGGCGAGTGCGGTCACCGTGGCGGCTACTTCGAGCTTTGTGGTTTCGACCCCAAGGTGCAGGCCGAGATCTACAAGTTCGTGTCCATCACCCTGTGCGCACCCGTCATCGGGCAGTGCCTGGTCGAGCTCATGGTCAACCCGCCCAAGCCCGGCGACCCGAGCTACGAGCTGTACGACAAGGAGTATAACGGCATCTTCAACAACCTCAAGGAGCGCGCCTACGCCCTGTGGCACGCCTTCGAAAAGATGGAGGGCGTCGAGTGCGGCGAGCCCCAGGGCAGCATGTACCTGTTCCCCACCGTCAAGATCCCGGCCAAGGCCATCGAGGCGGCCAAGGCCGAGGGCCGCGCACCCGACGAGTTCTACTGCCTGAGGCTGCTGGAGGCCACTGGCGTCTGTCTTGTGGCCGGCAGCGGCTTCGGCCAGAAGGAGGGCACGCTGCACTTCAGGACGACGTTCCTTGCCCCTGGCACCGAGTGGGTTGGGTCGATTGTCAAATTCCACGAGGACTTCATGAACAAGTACCGATAGACAGTTACGTTGGAAAAGGGAACGAAGTAGGGGGAACAGATGTCTTCACTCATTGCGTAGATCTGAGTGGATTTGGACTTGATTGACATGGCATGGCGTTCGCCTTTGGATGCAAATCGGCGATATCTTTCATGACAGTGCTGCATCATAGATGAGTACATGACGGAAATGGAAATGGAAATGTAACACAAGATTCCCACCTCAATTCGGAGGACCTTGCTTGAATGCCCCATAAGTCATTTCATGTGTGTCTAGGTATCATACATACAGTGTGGCTCGGGCATAAGGCCCAGCACCCCATCAATGTGCCATGCCACCATCATCCGCTTTTCCGTTCTCGAGTCTAAAATTGCGCCTTGATGTGCGTCTATGCCCTCTCGCTTCCACGGAGTCTCACGGCTTGGCCGTACTTTTGCAACTTGGTGATCAGCTGGTCGCCCTGGCGCACGACATCCTGGTACTGCTTGTTCTTGTCATCAGGCCGGTTCGTCTCGATGACGCCTTTGCCCGACACCCGGTCGATGGTGCACGGGATGCGGCCTCCAGCGACAAACTTGGCGAGATCCCTGGGAGCTGTGTTAGTCTGATTATTTTCGAAACCAATGCGTCGAAAAGAAAGGTTGGGGTTATGGGCAACAAACCTGTCCAAGAAGTCCACCGTCACACCAAACTGGTTGGCCATGCTCTCCAAACCGACGACTCTGTAACTCTGGAGCAGCTGTTGGTACGCACGCAGTCGCATCTCGCGAATGAACCAGTTCTTGTGCTCGTGCAGGTATCGGTCCTGGGTGAGGAACTGCTCCTCAACAAGCGCCAGGGACTGGAAGAATGTCTTGTAGCGGCCGCTGTACAGGCTGCTAACCAACTTAGCCAGCGGAGAGAAGTCCACCGCCATCTCCGCCTCGGGCTGGTCGCTGCTTGAGCCGAGCGTCGTGAGGTTGACGGCCGTCTTCTTGGCTGCTGTTTGTGCCTGGCTGGCAGAGCCGTCCTCGTTGACGGGATCGTCCGCACCGGGTCCCGCGGACACACGTCCGCTGAGGGCGGCCAGCTTGTCTTCGCCGTCACCCAGGATTGCCTTGATCTCGGGTGCATCGACGACCTTGCTCTTGAAGTCGACCCGCTTGAGGCTGACGGAGCCTGCAAGGACGGAATAAACAACCAGGTTGGAGTAGGTGCAGAGCTCGTAGGACGTGAATGTGGACAGGGAGTCGAGGAGGAGGGGCGCAGACAGGTTGTAGGATCGCACTGTGAGCAGGTACAAGCCCTCATAAGCCTTGAGGCGGTTCCGCCTGTCCCAGTCACCACCACTCTCGACGAGAGTCTTGGCGCGCTCGACCTCCTTCTTGACGAGCAGCTTGTCGCCGTAGAACAGACCCATGCGTATTATGGCGAGGACGAGATCGATCTTGGTGCCGAGGATGCCGGTCTTCTCAAAGACGTCTTCGTAGGTGCTTATGGCTTTCTCCTGTGTAGATGACCACATATTAGCTACTTGAATGCGAAAAGTCAGGATACTTCTGACGCGCGCGCACCTTGTCGCCAACTCGCGCCCAGAACTCAGCCCTCTTGCCCTTTGCAGCCATTATCTCGGAATCGCCAGCCTTCTCGACGGCCTCGTCCTCCTCCTTTTGAATCTCCTCCAGCTCCCGGTCGTTCTCCTCCTTCAGCTTCTGGTACAGTCCCTCATCCCAGGGGATTGTGACAGTTGCTGTGGGTCCCTTGGTGGCGATCATGCCAGCGGCGCTCGACTTCCTGCTCAGAGGCTTGCCGGGTGCATTGGCACCACCCTCCCCCACGGCATTCAGGATGCCCTCGAGCGGATGTGCCAGGTACCTGTACAGAGGTGCCATCTTGTGCTCTTCGATAGCATCCTGCAGCTTCTTGACGGCGGCATCCTGGGTTGGCCGCGAGGCGTAGGGATTTGTGAGGGTGAACACATGCTGCGACAGGGGCAGCAGAGGCCATTTCGCGTATTGAGGATCTGAGCCCATATTCACGATTGAATGGGAATGATGTCGATGGCAGCGAGGACTGGGAAAGGACAGGAGAGAACGGCGATGGAGGAAGGGATGTCGGGCGCCGGGTTGGTTGTTGTCGTTGGGCTTTGGATGCTGGGGAGGTTGCTTTGGAAGGCTGAAGCTCTACCTCAGCAGTTACGTCGGAGCAACAAGCGATTACTTCTAGGCAGGCAGAGCTTAACGTAATGCCCGCGAAACTCGCCCACCAAGGGGAGGCCCATGCGCTAGCCAAACACCTACCTAGGTATGTACCTTGATAGCTCTCCGCCTTCCTCATTTGGCACGATGCTCGGTCGCTGCTCCCAAGGTTTGGCTGACCGGGCCGCCCCTTTCTACCCTTCTACTGCACTTTCCACTCTTTCTACTACATCGCTCCTCCCTTTTCTTTACTATTTGAAAACCAAAAACCCTGGCGCAAGGAGCAGTCTCGTGGGGCGGCCATTTACCTCAGGTACGAGCGGCGAATGTCAAGATAGGAAGCTTCGTTCCAGTCTCAAACCGAGACCCCAGACGCTTCCGAGGCCGGTTCCAGCGACTTATCATCCAAGTACTACAACCTTTCCGCAATGGCAGGAGACGATCTCCCTCAACCGTACGATGCCAAGGCCCTGGCGCCTGCGAAGAAGCGACAGCGAAGCACATCTCCATCAGGGTCTGAACAGCCACGCAAACTCAAGCGACCTGGCCAACGGTCGCGCATCAATGAAGCCCAGCGCGAGGAGCTCCGTCAACGCGCCCTCGAGCGCGAGCGGGAGCAGCAGGCCGCCGCATCCCAGGCTGAAACGCAGCGGGCAGCCATCAACGATGTAGTCCGCGCTCACTACAACGCAGTACCCGAGCGCGGCCGCGACTGGCGCAAGACCGACAGCCGGATCAAGGGACTGCGCTCCTTCAACAACTGGATCAAGAGCTGCATCATACAGAAGTTCGCTCCCGACGAGGATCACACACCTGGCGCGTTCGAGAGAGGCATCTCGAGCGGTCGAGAGCTATTGATTCTGGACATTGGATGCGGGAAGGGCGGCGATCTGGGCAAATGGCAGCAGGCGCCACAGACTGTGGAATTGTATGTGGGGCTAGACCCCGCGGACATCTCAATTGACCAGGCAAAGGAGAGGTACAGAAGCATGTCGCAGCGGGACCGGCACGGCGGCAGGGGCGGTCGTGGAGGAAGCTATCGACGCCCTCAGCCACGGTTGTTTGAGGCAAGATTCCACGTCAAGGACTGCTTCGCCGAAACGATCGAAGACATCGAGATCGTGCGGCAGGTGGGCTACACACAGTCCAACATAAGCAGCGAGCGCGGGTTTGATGTCGTCTCGATGATGTTCTGCATGCACTACGCATTTGAGAGCGAGGCGAAGGCACGCCAGATGCTGAAGAACGTGGCCGGCTCACTGAAGAAAGGCGGCCGCTTGATTGGCACCATTCCTAACTCCGACGTCATTGGCGAAAAGGTCAAAGAATTCAATGAGAAGCAGAAGGCTAAAGCTGAAAAGGCCGAGAAGGATGGCGAGGAGCCAAAGGCAGAAGAAGAGGGCGAGCTCGAGGAGGGTGAGGAGAAGGAAGAGGGCGAAGCCGAGCCGACTGCTGAGTGGGGCAACGATATCTATCGGGTTAGGTTCCCAGGAAAGACCCCAGAAGACGGTATTTTTCGTCCTCCCTTCGGCTGGAAGTACAACTTCTTCCTGCACGAGGCCGTCGAGGAGGTGCCCGAGTACGTTGTCCCATGGGAGGCCTTCCGAGCTCTGGCGGAGGACTACAACCTCGAATTGCAGTACCACAAGTCCTTTTCCGACATATGGAAGACCGAGAAGGATGATCCTACGCTGGGACCCTTGAGTGAGCGGATGGGTGTACGGCAGAGACACACGGGCGAATTTCTGGTCACGCCGGAGGAGATGGAGGCCGCATCCTTCTACGTGGGATTCTGCTTCTACAAGGTGTAGGGCTGACGCTCCGGAAACATCACCCCATGGCCACTCCCGCCTCTCTGCTTTTTTTGTGCCATACTATGGGCCTCATTTTCCTTTCCCTTGAAGATGGTGGATGAAGACGATGAGGGAACCAGTGGGCACCACGATACAGGCCAAAGAAGAGATTTTTGGGCAGACAGCTCAGGCCGTCGAAAGTTCATGTCTCGAAGGCCGAGCATGGTTAATGGCTGGGCACAGGGCTCACCCAGAGGCGTTCTCAAGAGCTAATCTTCAGGTAGAGAAGATAACGAAATCATGATTTGATACCAAAGGGAATATGACTCGACTTCCGTTACTGAGCATCTGCTGATAACCGGGAAGCAGGCTTGTCTGTTATACATTTTTTTAGGATTCATTTCCGACCTCTTCTTTTTTCTTAGGGATACGTCTATCCCAGTACTGTGGACCTGGGCTTGCAGTCTTGCTGGCTGGATCAGCTTGGTGGAAAGGTAAAACCTTGTGAAGGGAACGAAAGAAATAAATTGCCACCGGACAAACAGCCTCCTGATTAGCGAATGACTTCCCCAGTTAACCTCTGCGCCTTGTTGCATAGAACCATCCGCCCTTTTATCTATCTTCCGCTTCCCTTCCCATCACGTCTCACGCGTCCAAGCCGGGCACAATCAATAAGCATACTTTACCTCGCCCCTGGGCGAGACAGGACTGGGTAGAGCTATCTGCACCGCCGCCGGCCGGGGCAGCATCGCCCTCAGGCCCTCAGCATCGACCCGCCCTCCCGCGCAGCACAGCACAACACCCAGGTGCTCATCGGCAGCGGCGGCGTCCCCCCTCAGGCTCTGCTGGCAGGCCGACGTCCACACGAAGGGCAGGAAGCTCGCAGCTGCAGCGGCAGGCATACCACCGCCGCTGCCGTCGTGCGCGTGCAGGCCCGGGGGCAGCTTCCCGGCGCGCAGGTCCCCGACGAACGACGGCGGGACGACTGCGCTCTCGGCGGCAGCCCCCTCGTGCCGGACGAGCTCGGCGCAGATGGCGAGGACGTGCTCGGGCGGGTCGCGCGCCGCGGCGTGGTAGACGTACTGCTGGAGGGCCGTCAGCCCCGCGGCGTTGCGGTCGCCGAGCCGCCCGGCGCTCGCGACGCGGCCGATGAGGAGCTTCGTCAGGTGGGCCCGGGCCGAGACCTCGGCCGGCGGCAGCGTCATCAGGGGTTCCTCGTTGTCCAGGAGCAGCAGCGCGTGGAGCGCGTTGAGGCCGCGGTGGTGGTAGATCGGGCTGGCCTCGACGGCGAGGCGCCACACGAACGGCCAGAGGTGCCCGAACGCCCTGGTCCTGGCGGGCTGCTCGAGGATCCGGAGGAGGAAGGGCCTGTCGCCGATCAGGACGTCTGGGTCCGCTCCGAGGAGGAGGCATTGCCGCAGGCACTCGCAGGTCAGCTTCCACATGGGGTCGGGTCCCAGAGCGCCTTCCGAGACTAGCTGCTGCCAGAACATGTTGGCCAGCTGGGAAAAGGGGGTCTCGCCGCTCGGGAGGGCCCGGGTCACGTCCGGTCTGTAGTGGAGGCACTGTAGTAGTGACTCGAGGGCGTGCTGCTGGAACGGGAGCTGGATTGTCTGCATGATCCATGGGAGCTGTCCCGTGTAGGGGCTGTTGTCTGAGCGTATGGGCAGGCCGCTGTTGAGGAGCATGTTAGTCGGGGAGCTGGCCACGCCTGCCGCCTTGGGGGCTTGGTGCGTGGCGTCCCCGATGGTCTCGCTGTGCGACTCAAACCATGGGCGGTACGGCTGCCCGGGGTATTCTCCGCCGACGGCCAGGATCCTCGGGCTGGTTTCGTTGTCCACATGAGGTTCAGACTTGATCCCAGACCGCGTGTAAGAGTCCTGTGGCGTGTACGGACGGACGCCGCTGCATGGGCAACGAGAGAGCATTAGCCACTTGGGCATCGACAGAGGGGGTAGGAGTCGAGTCGGGGAGGAGGGCCTCGGGGCTATGACAGAGAACAAAATCCAGCTCACCTTTCGGTCACCAACACGTCGGGTGCAGAGTAATGCCTCGCCACGGGCAGGAATTGGCACTCGGCGTGCGACCTCTGGACGTGGCCGTCCCGGCTTCCACACAGGTACGCGTCTTGCTGCTGGTACCCGCCCGCCGCCGTCACTGTCGCCGCCCGCCGGCGAGCGCAGTTGTACTTGTGGACTCTCCACTTGTCAAAACGGGACCGGTACGCCCGAACTCTGGGAACGGGGCATGCTTGTCAGCAGGGGGGCGGGCATGTCACGATGCGAAGGAAGACGAAAAGGGAGCAGTGTTGTGGCTTTTGCTTTTACTCACGATGCTTCGAAGCCATACTCCTCCTTCATTATCCGCCTCACCTCATCGAGGGTCTTGCTCTGGTCCTTGTAAAGACCAAGGATCGTCGTCCGGTACTTGAGCCACTCTTTGGTCATCTTCGCTACTCTAGAGTTCCGGGCTTTCACGCCAGATCGGCGTGGTCCCCGGTCCTGGGTAGCAGCTGTGGTCCAGCCTGGGGGAGGCCGGCTCGGGCGACGTGAGGCATTAGTTTGGCTGGAAGCTGTGTTTTCTTCTATTGCCTCGGACAATATGTCTTCTGGGTTTATGAACAGGGAGGCAGGGCTATGAGAGACGGGCTCGGGAGGAAGGGCATCATACAAGTAGTGAGAGGTAAGGAAGTGGGCGCCCAGCGAGGCGTTCTTGGGATGGGGGAGGGGAACGAGACGGTGGGATAACAATGAGAGCTATAGATAAACTGTGAACAATAAGGCACCCAATGGAACCTCTACTCCCAAGTCTACGATACCCTGTCCCTGGAGCCTCACCGGGCTACGGTAGGCTGGCAGGCCTTGGTCAACCCAGTCCTCCAAGATCTCTCATGCCGCCCCATAGAATAGAGAAGCACAATCATCTTGACCAAAAGACAGTAGGCTTCCCTACTTTGAACACGTAGACGTCCACCCTCAATCTCGATGACTCAAAATCTGCCCTAGAAAATTCGGTCTAGAGTCACGGCGATCAGACTGAGAGCCTCGAGAAGGGGGACCATCCGGCAACCCTCTCTAGGCATCCGAGGTGAGGAGAATATGGGTAGGCAAAAAGCTAGGCGTCCAGACGATGGAGCGCGGCCCGTCCCAGGATGGGGGAGGAGCTGAGAATAGGCGCAGGCAGGGTAAGCAGCAGCAAGCAAGCAAGTGGCAGCAGCCAAAAGTCCGAGAGTAGGCGCCCGTATGGCGCGAACCGCGTGTTATTCTGTTCCGCCCACCACCACCACCCTCCTCCTCCCCACGCTCATCGTCGGTGGGAGACATGCCCACCCCACACACCCACCAACAGCTTCCACGCAGCCTGGTTGGTCGGCCGAGCAAGAGAGCTCCCAGGCATCTCAGACATTTCTACATGTAACGGTGCCATCTGTCCGGCAGGATCGGGGTGGCTGGCCTCGGGCGTCGAGCGCCTAGGGCTGTGGGTGTGGGTTGTTTTTGAACAGGCGCCCTGGGGCCGGGCCTTGCTGTACACCTTGAAGGGGGGGCGGCTCACCCCCCATCCTCTCCTCCCCGCGGGCTGTTCTCCTCCTCCTCACCGGCCTGCCATCAAGGTGGCCTCATTGGGAAAACGTGGCTTAAGCCTGGGGCGACTGGCTCTAGAAAAACCCCTCAGAGCCTGCTGCAGCCTCGTTTGCCTTGGAAGTAGTGTTGCGCTTCGGCTGGGGCCATGGAAAGAAAGAAAGTCCGAGGGATTCTATGACAAGCCAGGCTCAGCCAGAGCGGGGAAAGAAACTTCTCATCTTGCGATGCGACTGTGTGTCATTGCATTTCCCTGCGTTCAGCCTGGCGTACAATGTATGTAAGTGTTTATCGTGGCCGTCGAAAAATAGACCACTTTTCTGACCCAACCTTGTGGAGGCTGATTATGAAACATGGGGCGGCGGCTCCCAAGTAGACATACTCTGAGACCCTGCGCAAATGAGGATTGCGAAACGCCCTGGTATGCAGACGGCGCAGTCGCTTCTCGGAGGGAAAAGAGAATCCCCCGTGTGGGCCTGCTTGACGCGGTCATCCGGCCCCCAACCTGCGGCGCACCCTGCAGCTGCAGTCAGCACATGCGGAGGACGAATCTGGTGTGAG
Organism: Diaporthe sp. HANT25; assembly: GCA_013435955.1. Taxonomy (NCBI): domain Eukaryota; kingdom Fungi; phylum Ascomycota; class Sordariomycetes; order Diaporthales; family Diaporthaceae; genus Diaporthe; species Diaporthe sp. HANT25. The sequence continues at coordinate 511,462 of JACBFG010000017.1, read as the reverse complement.
ATGCTCGTCACACGGGCGTGCCAAGTGGAAAAAGTCTATCAGGCAAGCTAAATTTGTCCTGCGTATACTCGTCAAGAGAAGAAGGGAATCGATAAGAACGACAGGACCTGATGTTCAACCCCCCTGCCGTGATGTAACCGAATGAGCATTAAATATTGTTGGTGCTTGAAACGCAGAAAACCCCCCTCTGGCCCCTTATTAAGCCCACCGCAGCTTTGTCATCGTCCTTTGTTACCACAGCTTATTTATACCTCCCACCAGAATGCCGTATCCTGTATCCTATCGTACGAAGACGAACTCTTCGCCAGTCTCTCCTTCAGATCACGTGGCGTTGGATATCGGGACCTCCAAGGCTGAGTGTGGCTCAGTCTCGCATCATTGAACACGTTTCTGTTGTCATCAATCGCCAGCTTGGTCTCTTCCCCATCCAATGCTCCCCAGGAGCCGTCACTGCCCCATGCCTCCGCCCCGCCAAATAACTCGTCTCTCGGGTCTCCCCAGCTCTCGTAATGCGGTGTCGTATTAACCTTCGCCGTCGTAGTCTTCGTCTCGGTGATGACTTTCTAAGTTCCTGATGCTGGAGCAGTTGCCTTTGTCTCAGTCGTGTTTGCCGCAGACGGTGGGATAGTTGGTTGATGGTCCGCAGCTTCCTTACCCTTGGTGTCCGATGGCGATACAGCCGTCGGGCTAGCGACAGTCTCTTCGCCCGTGATGCCCGAAGTTTGTCCGGCGTGCTCCTGCTTCTGCTCAATGTTCTGGTTAGTTCCAACCGCTCCCGCTTCTCCCTCTGCCGGCCTCTCCGCCTCCATGTCGTGGGCCTCGTTCATTACCGGAGAATCCCCACTGCCAACAACAGGACTGGCGGGTGTGCTTTCTACAGCCGCATTGGCTCCAGCGACCTTGGAAATCACATCAAACCACCGCTGGGCATCCGCTGCCGTGTGCGCCTTGAAGGAAATTTCAGAGTTTCCTGTGAGCTTGCTACTCATGGTCTTGGACTTGTCCTTGCCCTTGATATTGAACTTGTCTCCATTGGGGGTTCCAATGGTTGCCTCAGGAAGATAGATAGAAAGCTCTGGGACTGGATCCTTGGAAGCATTGCTGTGACACTTGTAGTCAGTATCTTGTTCCTTGAATAAAACTTGCGGCAGACAGCGCCAGACCCCAGGTCTATGCAGGGAATTTCCCCAAAAACAACAAGAGGTAACTCACTCATCTGACTTGAACTCGTGCAAGAACTTTGAAGGAGTCACCACGTAGTAGCCCGTCGAGAATCCCCAAGACAGCTTGTTTCGCGATTTGCGCTCGAGGCTGCCCTCAATGAGCGGCTCGGTCGAGCTATGCTCCTGGTTGGGGAAGGCGATGGCCTCAACTGTCCTGGGCGGGTCCTGGGGGTCGATCAGGATGTCGGCGTTGCGCTGAGAGAATGCCTGCCACTCCATATCCGGAGGAATCCTCTGGGCGGCGCCGAGCATATCGGCATAGAGCGCTCGAGTCTTCTCTGCCTGCCCGCCGGCGAACTGGTTGAACACCTCCATGGCCTGTTGAAGGACTTGAATAACGTGGGCCTCAAAGTCTTGGAAGTTGCTCTGCACTGCAATGAGGTCATTGCGGTGGTTGTTCTCCTCGATGACCTGCTTGTTCAGGCGGTGCAGGACTCCTCTCCGGATGACGTAGGGGTCCTCAGTAGGATTCATCTTGCCGCCAGTGGACTCGAAAGACGCAGCATGCTGACCGAGGAGTTCGATGTGCTTCTGAGTGACGTTTCGAGCCTTCTCGACCTCCTTGGCGCCCTTGACCGCGCCGCCCGCCAGCTCCTTGGCCTTGTTCTTGACCTCCTTGTGGAGCCGGTCCAGAATGGGGAGAACAGAGCCCTTGATGCTCTTCTCGGTCTCGGCGTTGGTGTTGATAAGGGCCTGCGTGTTCTGACGCAGGTTCTCGTAGAAGCCAGCAACGCCGCCCAGATTCTGGTCGAAGTGGTGGCCTTCGCGCAACGGCTTGGAGATGGTCTTCAAGACTTTCTCGTACTCCTTTGACTGTTCCTTGTGGATCTTCTCAATAGCGCCCATATACTCTTCAAGGTAGCCCACGGCGTGTTTCCATGCTTGCAGACGCTCGGCAAGCAGCCCAGCGGTCTGTGGTCTCGGTCAGTCATCCAGCCTTGGCGTCGACGCGGGAGATAGCAGGATGCGGGGATACGTACGGTTCCAGGATCTGTCTCAGGGACGGCGGACTCGCTGAAAGTGCTCGACTTGGTCATAACAGTGCCCGACCTCTGGGGCAACGTCTTGATGTCGTCGGCCATCGTGAATCAAAGTCGTCTGATTCTGGGGTATCTTGTCCGCGATGAGCTATTAAAGGAGATAGGACGGCGTGATTCGCAGTACTAGGAGCCAGTGTCAGTCAGCATGCAATCTTCAACTTTACCTAAAGTCAGTTTCTGTCGACAGCTTCGACCGCCAGGAGATCTTGAGGCTGCGAAAGTGAGGCCGTTGAGCGATGTACTGATGATCGGACCGTCATGACACGGCGCAGCTCATCAGTAGAGTAGAGCTCAGGGGGCCAAGCTGCCCACCCCCTCCAGTGGGGCCGTCGCAACGCAGCACTCAAGACCCCTGTGACGATCTCGACAGACGAGATTGATGAACCTTGTGTGGGGGCCGCACGGAGCCTTCGGTTCGAACTGCCTGCAGGTGCACTGGGCAAGACGGGATGGGACAAATAATCGGCTGGCTTACCTGCGAATGTTTTGTTTGCTCGTTTGGCAGCGCTTCAACGGTGCTGTAGCAAGTACGTGTAGATCTATAATGGTGTCGCTTCGACCCGACTGACCGACCTAGACTATATAACACCCGGTCTGCCGTGTCCCTGGGTTTTGGTCGTGACGACCGTGGCGATGACGTAGCGGTCCCTTAATCCGCGTTCTTTCTCTGCATACGTAGCCTACGTAGTGCAGCGCGGTGCGGAAAAGCCACATGCGGCTTCCTTGGCTTTGAGAAGACGGGACCCCAGCAGTCCCAGTTCAATAGTTCAATAGCGGCAGCAGCGGTCCACACCAAAAGCTTGACGGACCACACAGAGGGACCGCAGCACCACGTATCGCCTTGGCCGCCTTACTGCATCGGGGCGGGACTTTCCTGCGAGCCCGTCGGCGGCTGCGAAGGTTTTCGGGGGAGGCCCTGCGTGGTCTGCGTGGTTTGGCTGCCTCTAAAAGGTCGCCTGATGAGCTAGAGGAAAAGCAAGATCTCAGAGCAAAATCTGGTTGGGCTCATGGGACAGGGTTCCGCTGGTGACAGGTGTGGCAGGCTGCCCTCGCGTGCCAACCCGGTGGCATCGCGCTGGCTAGCTGTGTTTTAGACACGAGCATTGTCTCAGACCACCTGGAGGAACGACAGACTGTCTCTCATGGTGTGGCAAACAATACAACGATCCATCGACGTCGAGGCAGATAGAGTGGGTATGGGTAGCATCTCTGAGTGTAGCGTCATATGGGATAACTTGTGCCTTGGAGAGATTGCCTCAGACATCACGAGTGTATTCCATCCATTTTATTTTCAGTCACTTTTCATCTGTGCACGATATCGAGACCACGGCGAGTAATGTGATGAATGCTTCAGATCTATTATTCATCTACCAAATCAAGGCGGTTTGGGGTATAAACGGTCCCTATGTCCAAAAACTCCGTCCTTTGCGGACAATGTCTATTATGCCTCATGCATGCATGCAATCCCTTTGATGATCCCGTATTAATACTCTCATGATCGTATTTGTATCCCTTGCATCAACGCTGGTCAAAACGACAAAAAACAATAATGGTCGGCCGCCCGGGGAGGCGAGGGGGCTTTCATCTGCTAAGCAGGCCTCGGGGCTCCGCTCGAAGACCACAGCCACCGTCCGGGCGGACGACGAACCCGCGCGCCCAAGACCTGCTTCTAGTAGGGCTGGGCTCGAGCTTGCAGCAGGTGCAACCTCCGACGAACATCGTCTTCCACCCCGAAGTGGTGATGGTGGAGCAGGTTGCTGAAGCCCAGTGAGGTCTGCCTTCTGGACGGGCGGGGCCGCGGTGGTGGTTGGTTTATCGTGTCGGTGGTTGCCGCCGCCTCAGGTATCGAGTCCAGGGGATTCACCGTCGGCGCGTTGTGTAATGTAGGTGTCGTCGGCGCGCTAACAATCGAGTCGTAGTCGGGAAGAGCCAGGCCTTCGCCGGTGCTGAGGGGTCGCGCGGGCGTCTTGATCGCTGTCGTGTAGCTGGGCACCTTGCTGAGGCTTTCCAACTCGACGTGCTCCGGTGTATTTATGCCGGACTGGTTCTCGCCGCTATTTGACCTGGAAAGCGGCTCCGAGGGTGGTGGAGAGTTGTGGTTGCTGTCGGCGGGCGGAGGCTGCGAGTGCGGCGTCGTCGCCCCGCCTGTCGTCGCTCCGCTGAGGCTGTGGTACGATTGACTCCTGTCTGACGCATTGAGAGACACGTCCTGCAACCGCGAACTAAGCGCTGCAGGAGGCACTGCCATCCCTGACATCTGATGCAGGTTCTCAGCCGAACCAGCCCGGGAAAGGGCGTAGAAGGGCGTGTTGACGCCAGACTGGACTGCTGGCGTTTGGAATCCGCTCTGTAGGCCGTTCATGTCGACCTCGTCGTAGAGCTGGTCGAGGACATGCTCGCCATAGCCTGGCGGCGCGATGCCGTGCATGCGCTGTGCCTGATTGGACTCGGTCGGAGACTGGCGCACAAGGTTTCCATCATCGTCCAGGGGCATGTTCGGCGAGATAAATATCGTGACGGGGAGGGTTGCACGGAGCTGTTAGGCACCGTTAGTCTGCGGCCTCATGTTCCATCTGCTGGCAGATGCCTTACCTCGGAGACGTGGCCGTCTGGATTGTGCAGTGCGACCACCATCTTCAGTTTGTGTCTTATCTTGATGCCGTGCACATTTGTGTCTTGCATGCACTTGCCCAGCTTGCGCGGGAGATCGAGATTTGCGTTCAGCACCCAACCCTCCTGGCCAGAGTCCTCGATCATGTCATTCCAGTGCTCCTCTCGGTTTACGGTGAGCGTCCAGTGCGCGACCTCGCGCTCCCTCTTGTGCTCACGTATGCTGTGCCCTTGCATTGTCGTCACCATTATCTCGTGGACCTCCATCAACCTGCAGTTGATATCCCCGATCTCCAGGCCTTTCAGCAGGGGCGTAAACCTCGTCTCGAGCGGGATGGAGCTTCCAAATACGATGGCCTTGGTGGGGATCACGACGCTGTATTCGACCTTGTTTGGCCAGATGTTTTCGACGCTCATGGCGTGCAGGAATTCGAGGGCTGAGGACTCGAGGGTCCGGATGATCCTCACCCTCTTCTTCGCATGCAGGTCGTAGGCGAGCTTGCCCCGCGCAACGGTCGCTTTCAAGTGGTAGGTGATGCTGGCCTCGGGCATCCCTTCGATGGACTCGCAAAAGTCGCCCGGCAGCATAAGCTCAAACGGCCATTCGTAATTCCCCTTCTCAAGCAGGGTGCTCTTCCCCGAGCTGCCGCCCACAAAAGGCTTCCATCGGTGCTGGAAGAAAATGTTGGTGCGATCGACCTTCTGATTTGAGATCCCAGTTGGGGTAACCCGTGCGTCCGTCCAGCTGGTACGGCTGTCAGTGAGAGAGCTCTCAGGAAGAAGGAACTGCTTGGGTAGTGAGGAAGTAGGGCGCAAGGGTGCAGCAACGGAGTGATGTAGAGACCGACTGGTGAAAGCACTGCAACAAAACTCACTTCAACCTCTCAGTTCCGACCAGTCGCAGATGCACATCGTCTACTTTCAGGGCTTGTGGCAGACATAGCACGACGGTGCCCTTCAATAGTTGACCTGAGGACTCATGGTCGTTTCCTCGAAAGACCAGAAAATCGTTGTCGAGCCTAATTTCGAAAAGCGTGTAGGCGTTGCGCCCAGTGACGTTGGCCAGAGGGTTAAACGAGGGCATTCTCAAGCTGTGGTTGCTCTGTGCATGAGAATGGCAATGGCCCGAGAGTGGGAAGGGGGAGGGACTGCCAGGCAGGGTCGCTTGTTTTTAATCCAGGAACCCAATGCAGATCATGGAAGCAAAGTGGGTACTTGTGAGGCGAAAAAAATGTAAATGGGCGTAGTAATACCGGGCAGAAGTGGGAATGAATCGTTTGCGAGTGCTGTAAGTGGCCCGTATCAGAGATGCGACGATAACTGCTGGACCGTGGCCCAGGTAGTGCGCCGTGAGTGGATTGGACCCTTGGTCTGATGGCCGGCGGAGCAGCAGGAGAAGGGTGTGTGGGAGGCAGGCAGGCAGGCAGGGTGACGAGACGAGTCGAGACGGCCGGTATCGAAAGATGCGGAAAAAACACCCCACGAGTGATGGCCTTAAGGTGGGTGGGGGGTCAGGACCTTGTTTTGGGATTGGTGAAAAGGGAACGACGGAGTGGGAAGTGAAGAGACAACAACAGGATGGGCAAAGGTATCTACATGTAGAAACGATATCGCACATTTGGGCCACGGGGGGTCCTATTGCTCATTGCCCCCCTGATGAGATGAGCGACGACCGGCCGACAGCAGCACATGTACACACACAAAGGGCGATCCGATGGATCACACAGCTGGGCTGGGACGTGGAACCTTGGCTGGGTCCCGTATGCACGCATCTTTTTTGCTCCAAAACGACTGCGATCTGGTACCGGTACAACCACGGCCGCGGCCAGCACCGGTCGGTCACAATAAGCGAGAACTTCCAGCCCGTTGCTTGTCCCACATGCCGGGTCGACAAGGACGACAAGGGTACTCGCGCACTGAAAACATCCTAGTCCTTTTCGACTCGAGGGCCTTCCCTGCCAGCCGTGCGCCTCTCCCTTTTGCTTCCGCACTCCCTGGCTTGCTTCTCACATCATCGCCCTTGGAATATGAGTCCCGACGGCTGCATCAGAGTCTTCCCAACGCCCAATGCCAATAAAGAAAGGCTTTGTCGATGTCAGTCGCCTTTGCGATCTGTTACATGCACAGGCTAGCTAAGTACACTGAGCGGTGTACATACGATCTGTCAGGCTAGTGGCCGACACCATCACCAACATCCAGAACTGCCCGGACTACTGGGGGCGGTGTCAAATCGCAGTGATAGTAGGTATCAACGATGTGGTGGGTGGGCGGCCTGCCCTGGTCTTGTGGGCAGGGATTGAATCAAAAGCTTTGGCGGATGATGCAAGAGGGCGAAAAAGGGTTCAATCGAGGGCTGGGCGTGGGATACATCGTACGTAGTAGACTGACTGACTGGTGGGCAGTAGGTACCGTGTACTCGGAATTTGACACTGACACTGACACACTCTCGCTGACTGCCTGACTGACTGACCAAACTCACTTGACTCCTGGCGTCATCTGTCTTCGCCTTGCGAATGGGGGAGGGCGCAAGAGTGGCCGGGTTCGGTGCGGTTCGGTGCAATCTACGCACGCTTCAGGACTGTTCTCGTCCCAGCCAGGGTAGGCAGTATCTTTACCCGTTGATTCTCCGGTCTCTTCCGCATTTCCGCCGCGAACCTTGATACCAACTTGACTTTACTGTATTACTACGAAAACATGTCCTGCGTTCGCCTCCCTGGCGGGCCCATGACGGCAGGGAGTGGCTGCTGATCGGCCCTTCCGTCCTTTGCTGTCACCACCTCTGCATGTACACAGGTACATCTTTCTTCCTCGCAGGTGCAGGTGGGGTTCGAGCCCAGCCCAGCCCAGCCCGTCACTATCGACCTGCAGAGGCTTCCTTATCGGGAATCCTTCCATGAACCTTCCCTCAAGCTTCCATTAGCCTTCCTTCTGCTGGACAAGATCTTGGCCCGGCCGTCGGCTGGCACCACGAAGCCCCCACGACTGGGCGAACATCTAGACGCGATCTGACCTCCATTTGGGCATTCCTTCTTTCGCTAGGGGCGTCTATTCTCGATACGAAGGGGGGCCTTTTCCAACATCTAGCATCCGCCGCCAGTCTGTCACGGTGCGACCGGAACAACAGTCGTCTCGCTTACGCCTTCTCAAGGGGCTCAAAACGGAGTCAATTCTGGTCAAAAATACTACCGTGCTACAAGACCATGCAGCGCATGTCGTACAGTTCATGCAAACACTGACGAGCTCATTGGTGGCCTTCAACCTGCCAGTCTGCCAGGGCGAGATCTACCTTGCAGCGTGGGACTGCTGAATCGGCCGGAAGATGGGGCCTGGCATTCGAGCGGTAGTTCGGAGCTCTCCACGATTCCAGATGCTCAGACCCTGATACTACGCGCCCGCTGGCATCACCAAGGCGACAGTCTCCGTGCTTCTCCAGTTGTGATCAACGACGGCTCTGCATGCCAAACAGCACCTGCAGCACGAGATCTGGTCTGTAACTCGTCGCCAACGGTCAGAGGGCCTAGAAGGTGCCACACTGTCGTCCCATGCCCACGTCACGGGGCGGTGGCATGATCTCTCCAAGCTCTCGCCTGATGGCCCTCTTTTCTAGCACTCGAACCTGCTTATCTACCTACCCTTGCCAATCACCCGGTGCACCTCCCCCCTGCGCCTTGGACTTGCTCTTGCATTCCATATATAAGATGCAGACCTCGCCATCCCATACTCGCGGGGTCTCTGTATGCCCAGCCCGGGCCGTCTCGGTGCACGGGCGGACCTACGCCGCCCTCCGGGAAAAAGCAAGGGATGGCATGACCTGCCGCCAGGGAATAACACGCCACTTGGAGGGGTGCTCCGTAGCCGATGGAGGGCAGGCTACCAGCGCAGGAAGCGTCAACAACTGTACCTCGCAAATAAACCTGAAAGTTAGCCGAAACGAGATGCTGCATCGGCATGAGGACGAACGCCTGTGCCTGACAAGCTCTGACCGTTGCGCCCGAGGATTGAGGGAACCGCCAGACCGCCCAAAACAACCGCTGGCTCGGCCAGAATTCGACGATTAATTGACCGGCTCTGCGTAGACCCACTAGCAGCCCAGCCCTGAGACCTGACCCCTGTGTCAATCGGAACGATTCCAAGATCTACCGAAAAAAAAGGAACACATTTGAGCACATGTTGATTTCTTGACAGCCAAACAAGGTTGCCGAGACACCCTCAGACTCAGCTGCAAGCCTCAGCAGACAAGTTTAATATGTCATTCGTTTTTGGTAGCAACTTGCATGTCGGGCAGGCATTTAGGTTGACCCATTCCGCCTTGGGCAACCCGAAGCTACAGAGTCGATGTTGTATCGCGGGAGCCGCAGGCGGCGCCTGTAGCCTTACGCCACCGTCACGATTCAGGATTTGTCGGCAGCTTGCCTATCCGGGTTTACTACGAGGCAACGCCGAGCATCGGAAACCAAGCAATCAACGCCACGAGACGCCGGCCTTGCGCCGCATCGATGGGCCAGCGAGGCCCGTCGCTTTTGCCTGTTTGGCTGGCCCGGCTCCACCACAGCAGCGCTCCTTATCAACGGCCTCACGGCTCGGCCGGTCGTATATCCTCTCAAGATCGAGGCTAACCCAAAGAGATCTCAAGTGGGTACTTGACCAGGCCAGTCCTCAGCCTTGCTGGTCGCACCAGATCTTGCTTGCATTTGCCTGTATCACCACAATGAGTAGTTACACATCGAAAAAAGCGACTCTGAATGCGTGCAGCACTCACCTACGTGCTACCGCATAATATGAGCAGCATAGTATGAGCAGGCTGTGCATTGTCATATCATCTTCACATGTTCGGAGGTCACAAAGTTTTGCCGCTGTCAAAGTCTGATAATAGCGCCTATCTTAAGCAACACCTAACAAATGAGTTTACGCGTCACCCCTGTTCCTGGCTGATTCGGATGTGCAAAAAGGCTTTGTTCCAGACGTCGACGCTTATCAGTCACGATGACGAGCGCGTCAGTGCTGAGACCGTCCGGCTCGGGCACTTCTTTCAAGGCACGGTAGCGCCGTTTGGGTGTACAGATACAAGGACTCCTTTCTTTGACCGATTCCTCGCACTAAGAATCTGGCATGTACGAATCCGGCACCATCAGTCTACAATATGTACAATCGCAGCTTTTCATATGCCAAAACCTTACCCGTTCGCCTTTGGATCGATGCCAATCTCGGACGGCGCAAGCTGGGATGAGCCAATCCACTGCTGCTCCGGCGCCGACCAGCAGCACCAGCTTGACCGCTGCAGGCTGCAGCATGGTTTTCCCGCTGTGGGTCGGGTGGCCGGGACGAGATCCATCTGCCATTGCGATATCTCCCGGGGCCCACTTCGACATTTCGAGGGACGAAGGACCCACGTGTTTTTGAACAAAGCTCCAGGAGCTGAGCTCGAGCAGGAGCGAGCCCCCTCTGCCCCAAAACCCTCAGTAAAACATACAGGGACTCGGGTGAGTCGGAGAAACAGAAACTTTGTCCACTGGGGGTGCAGCAGCTGTCACAATCAATCTATGGATCGCGACGATCAGGAGCCTCCCCCATTCAGGAGGTTCCTCGGCGACATTCCGCAAGCCTCTCCCGCTGTTAGCTTGCCAGGCCGGCGTGTCTTGAGTCAAAGGGCTTTGCACGTTCTCGACCAAGCTGGTGTGGGTCCAAGATCAACGCATGTAGCATACGGCTCGAACCGGAGCCATGGCGGCGCGGGAAGGGGCCTGCCAACGAAAAAGCAAACAAACACATACGCAGAGACAGAGAGGGACCACCCCTCCAACCAGGGCGGACCTACACCCGTTCAGTGGAGACATTCAGGCACAGCAGTGACAACTCTATCGGCCACAATCCGAGCCATGCACGAAACGTAAATCTCAAAAGCATGTGAAAAGGCTTTGTAGTGGTTATGCAGGGCCTGGGATCCGCGCCTGGGTTCGCAGTCCCCTATCAAATCGTCTCACATGTCCCTGAAGGGCATAGCGGGTAAGGCATGGCCAAAAAACCTGCTACGTGTATTTGGGCGGACCGAATCCCCTATGCTGATGCCATCCCAACAAATTCTCTCACTTTCTCAACTGGCCGAGGTCTCACCGACAGGGGCCGTCGAGTCTGATGGGCGGTTCCAAGTGCGGATGTGTCCTTGAGGGAAAGAGAGGGTCAGCTGGCGGAGCAGAGAGGGGTTATGGGAAGAATGAGGCTGGACATAGGGTGACTTACCTGACTTGCAACTCGTCACAATGGCCTCCTCGGTGAATTCCAACCAGCACAACGGATCCGCGTCCACAACCTTTGTCAACACAGGTGGCAGTATCGCTGTGTTTGCCCTGGGCTCAACGGCGTGCGGGCCCCTGAACTCATCCTCTCCGTCGACACCTGCGGAGAGCGCAGAGTTCGACCGCACCCTGCTCGCCGAGGTCCCCTGTGTCTCGGCGCGTGTGAGCTGCGACGTAGTCAACCTGGACGCGATCGAGCCGCGCTGGCGGACTGACGCGGCGCCGGCGCCGGTCCCGGCCCTGGGCCGGTGCAGCATGCCGACGCTGAAGTCCCAGAGGCACAGCCGGCGGTCCTCGCCAACGCTGCCGAAGCGGTAGTTCTTGTCGTCGCAGCGCCATGGGTCGAAGGCGACGGACGTCACCCACGAGTGATGGCCTTGGCACCGCGCAATGAGGACGGACTCGGGGACGTGCCAGATCGAGATGAGGTCGTCCTGCCCGCCGGTGAGGACGTATTTGGCGTCTGGTGACCAGCATACGGAGATGAGGCCGCCATAGTAGGAGTGGAAGTGATCGAGCAGTCTGTAGGGTTGGTCAGCTCACACGAGACTCGCATATCACTGGTAGTGGGCTTCTTACTCCTCCTTAAGGTAGTCGATGATCCTCAGCGAGCCGTCCTCCGACACGACAGCCAGGTGCCGGTTATCAGGTGAGAAGGCAAAGGCGTTGATCCGCTGGTTCGAGAGCTTCCATGCTGCGACGGGATTGAATTTCTGGTTCTTTGAGTTGACTGACTTCTGGACCTGGATGCCGTCCCTAGAGGTATGGACCCCATTCGTACCGTTCGTTGCCTCGACCTCGCCGTTTTGATTGCTCTCCTGCTCCGACGAAAAGATGGCGTCCTCCTTCTCCTTGTCGTAGACCACCAGAGACCCATCCATATGTGATGCAAGAAACAGGGTCTCTGAGCCTGGTATCCATTTGATCTGGGAGACGGGAGTTCCATTTATGACGCCCTATCGCCGTCAGCTGGGACTTGAATGAGCACGCGGGTGAGAAGCCTACATTCTTATTCAAACGCGCATAGCGCTGTGAGGTGGCTTCCCACCATATTATCTCACCGGTAGAAAAGCCCATAATCACATCAATATGGCTTGAGCTCTTAGTAATTTGGTTCACATCGTGACAAAGACAATGCGCCTTGGTGAAAAGCACCTTGGTCAAATACTCAGCCTGTGTATGATCAGCATCAAATCAGCGTCTATACCCCTTTACAGCGGGAGACCGTAAAGGCAAGAGATTACCAACCTTATTAGACGCCGACATATCCAGCCACTGAAACGCGCGGTTAATGTTCGCAAAGGCATAGACACCGTCCGTCGGGCGCTCCTGTATCCTCTTGCTAAGCGACTCATTGACGATCACCCTACTGATAAATGATGAGTTGCTCTTTGTCATGTTGTTCTTCGGTTTCTTCCGCTTGTTGGCATCCTTGGAGTTCGGCGCCACAAGCAAGGCGGTGCCCTCACCAAACGCCGGGGCCGAGCCTAATGATAGAGGCACATCGCTGGAATTCGCCCTATCCTCACTGCCGCTGATGGTCGGGTCCCTCGAGTTGTCCTCATGTGGGTGCTCCTGTATACTTGACTGCCCGAGGCCCGTCCCTGTGATGCCCCTGTACTGGAGGGGAGACTGGCGGGCGTCGAGGTTGATCAGCGACACGCTCGTCCCGGCCGTGGCTGGCTGGGGGTTCGTGGCGAGTGGGTTTGGGTTTATCACGGGCGCCTCCGAGGGATGTGGAGGAGGAGTCGCGAGGTGCAAGTCTTCCTTGAGGACATAGGTACCTGTGATATGTCACACCGGTTTAGCCTGGGTCGCGCAACGTAGCCGAGGAAGCTCCGCGGGAAGCGAAATGCAGCAAAGAACCTGGGCGAGCTCACCCTCTCCGACCAGGAAGTGGTCCTCCGGGTTCGAGAGAATATTATTGGTCTCAATCATGGGCGGTATATGGCCAGCGCCGACGGCGGCATTGTATGCGGCCTGGGTGGGATACCGCGGGGGAGGCGGTAGCACGCTGAGCGCAGTGATCAGCGACACGTCCGTCATCTTGTAGTGCTCGCGAGAGGGGGGGGGGCCGCAATGATAAAAAGAAGAGGTAATAAAATGGGACGTAAGCTCACAACATGGCGCCGGTGGGACGAGTGAGCTCCTGAGGGTGGTACTGGATGCTTTCTTGGCAGGATGTTTGTCTCCAAGGGTGCGTTTATCTATGGGTTGAGCCCCATGCAAAGAGCGGAACCCTGGTGGGCGTGTAATATAACGACAGGCAGTCCTCGGACGGTGTCGCTTGAGCCGGTGCTCTCCGCGGCGTAAGGCTGGCTGTCGGGCGTCGTAATTCGGAGGAAGTATTGTACTAGACTATGTATGCACAGGAGCAGTGTGGCAGCCACACAGTACGACCCGATGCAGGAGGTCTGACAGGTTTTGTCTGTCGGGTTGGCTGGGCGCAACGTCGATTCGACTGACCTGCCAATTACGGATGTCGTTCCTGGCCGAAGGGGGACGGATCTGAACGGATGAGAGACCAATTGCTCCTTCACGAGTCTGCGAAGGGCTCGAGGTTGGTCGCTGGCAGTGAGGAGGAGCAAGTATCAAGAAGACTATTTACAAAATGGGCGTAGGGAAGGGTAGAAGCGACGAGACGACGTCGCGCTCTCGGCGAGATGGCAGGTAGAAAGACCAGACCTCGGGAACCACTTGGGCCTTGGGCCCGTCATGTCGGTAGCCCCTGATCCTGGGGATCAGCCTTGGGAATTGGACGTGATCCCTACTGTCATCCACATGGATCTTGTGGGGTAACGGTGAGGAGTGAGGGGAAGCTTGCAGCTTTGGAGAAGGGCCACGGGGTTGCTGGGATTTGTCGGCGACCGGCCAACCTGCACGTAAGAGATCCGCCGGTCTATTAAGCATCCAGATACAGTCTAGATATAGATATACAGATCGATCGATACCTCGACCCATAGATATGTGTTGCAAGATCCACCACGGCCTTGATCCTGGGTAGAAACCATAAGCAGCGATGTTTGCATGACCACTCCCACTTGTAGTAAGTACATCTGTCAACATATGGATTAGCTGCGAGTCAAGGAGTGGCAGTACCTAGGTGGACTACCAGTGTGCATCCTTTGTGTGAGCGACAAAGGTGAATGGAAATAGAGACTAGGACCCTGTTGGGTCAGGAATTTGGTCAATAGCTGAGGCAAGACAAGAAGCAGAGAGAACTAGAGCGATTGGGCCCAAAATTGCAATGTCGTTTACCCGCCGTACACGCCTCTGTTGAGCAGCTCGTGGTTGGCTGCGAAGCTCTGGGAAATTGCTGAGAGCTACCACCTTGACGTGGTACTTGGGACTACCAACTTAGACAAATGTGGGTAGCTTTTCCCACACCTCTGCCCACCACCACCACCCACCACTTGATCCGTTGCTTGCTCCGCTTCTCTAAAACACAGCACGCCCTACTCCAACCTGGCCGTCTACCACCAGGATACGTGATTGAGATTGCGATTGCTCGTCTGCTGCGACCACGTACATCGCCGCCGCCAATCCACCACCTGGAATGGCATGAGCACAACCTCGAAGCTCCTCCGCCGCCTCCGCCACCTTAGCTGCCATGGCGACAGGTCCGTCTTCCATGCGACTCCACACATGAGCACTCTCTAACCTTTAGCCATCAGTGCGCATCTGCGTTTGCGGTGACGAGGGGACAGGGAAGTCCAGTCTGATCGCATCGCTTGTAAAGGATGTCTTCGTCTCCAACAAGATCCAAGTGAGTGAGAGCCCGGCCCTTGTATGGCCATTCGTACCGGAATGTCCCAGTTTATTCGACAGCCACGCTAAACTTTGCATGTATACAGGCCGTACTGCCCCAGATATCCCTCCCGCCGAGCATAGGGACCCCAGAGAACGTCACCACGACCATCGTCGACACATCTGCCCGCCCACAAGATCGCAACACCCTGCGCAAGGAGATCCGAAAATCCAATGTCATACTCCTCGTATACTCCGACCACTACAGTTATGAGAGGGTCGCGCTCTTCTGGATGCCCTACTTCCGCTCCCTCGGTGTCAATGTTCCCGTCGTGTTGTGCGCGAACAAGTCGGACCTGACGGGAGACGGCAACACAGCCCAGGTCGTCGACGAGGAGATACTGCCGGTGATGCACGAGTTCCGTGAAATAGACTCATGCATAAGGACAAGCGCTCGGGAGCACCGCAATGTGAACGAGGTCTTCTTCCTCTGCCAGAAGGCCGTCACTCACCCCATTGCCCCACTGTTCGACTACAAGGAAGGCAACCTCAAGCCTGCCTGCGCGTCAGCCCTGCGGAGGATCTTCTACCTCAGCGATAAGGACCAGGACGGCTACCTGAACGACCAGGAGATGCATGATTTTCAAGCCAAGTCTTTCGAGCGGCCCTTGTCGCAGGAAGACCTGGACAACATCAAATTCACCGTCAGCAAGGTGTCACCTGGCACCAACCTAGAGAAGGGCGTAGACTTGGAAGGATTCCTCCGCTTGAACAGGATGTACGCCGAAAAGGGCCGACATGAGACGATCTGGATTATTTTGCGGAAGCACCACTACACCGACAGCCTCAGTCTAGAGGACAACTTCCTCCGTCCAAAGTTCGATGTCCCTGAATACGCTTCGGCGGAGCTGAGCCCGGCAGGGTATCGCTTCTTTGTAGATCTGTTCATAGCATTCGACAAGGACAACGACGGTGGACTCAACAGCGAAGAGTTGGCGGCATTGTTCCGGCCCACGCCCGGCCTGCCGCAATCGTGGACTGACGCTTCTTTCCCTTCCTCCACAGTCCGCAACGAAGCCGGACACATCACGCTACAAGGCTGGCTTGCTCAATGGAGCATGACTACTTTCCTCGAGCCAAAGACGACGCTTGAGTACCTGGCCTATCTTGGCTTTGAGGCCTCGAACCCCAAGGAGTCGATCACTAGCGCATTGAAAGTGACCAAGGCACGTAAGCGTAGAAAGCGACCGGGCCGTGTCGAGCGAGGCGTTGTGTTGTGCTATGTCCTCGGCGGTTCGGGGGCTGGCAAATCGTCTCTTATGGACGCTTTTCTGAGCCGGCCATTTGACGCTCTCCACCGCCCGACCATCAAGCCCAGACGGGCTGTCAACAGTGTCGAACTCCAGGGTGGGAAGCAATGCTACCTGATCCTCGAGGAGCTCGGCGAGCTCGAGCCTGCCATACTCGAGAACCGTGCCAAGCTCGATGCCTGCGACCTCCTTTGCTACACGTACGACTCGTCAGACCCAGACTCGTTCTCGCACATCGTCGATCTCCGCCAGAAGTTCCCGCACCTCGATGAGCTGCCCTCCATATACGTGGCCCTCAAGGCCGACAAGGACAAGACCACGCAGCGCTGCGAGATGCAGCCCGACGCTTACACCCACGGCCTGATGATGCCAACTCCGCTTCACGTGAGTGTCACGTGGGAGAGCATCAGCGAGCTCTTCGTCGCCCTAGCTGAGGCGGCGACGAACCCAAGTTCCGGCTTCCCCAAGAGTGAGGAGCCGCCTCCGGACATGACGAGTTTGTATGTCGCGTTGGGGGCGACCGCATGCGCCGCAATCGCGGCCCTGGTGATATGGCGGCGCTCGACTGTCGGGTCCTCAGGTTGACTGGCGTGAAGTATCAGGGCAAGTGGCTGGAGACCAAGAAGGAAAACAATGAGACGAGACCGTCGAGGGTTGCTAAACTTTTCAGTGCGGAGGGATGAAATTCAGTATCAGACGTCGAAAAGTATGCGCAATACGATTAGTCTGGTGTACAGTATTAGGCTTGCTACTATGCCAGGTGTTTGAATGGGGATCATTACGAGCATAGCTTGGAGTCGGGCAGAGGATTTATTTCATTTGACGTGGGCTGAACCGGGAATATGCATCTGAACTTCTATCAAGATATCCACTACTCAGACTGATTACAAGCAGAGTCATCAAGCACAATACGTGATATTTCAAATAGAATTTGAATGTTTGCGCCTACAAAAACAGAGGGCCCACCAGTACATCATCCAGCACTAGACCTGCTGGGTCTGCGTACCTGGGTCTGGATACTGTATTGGGTGTTAGGTATGTGAATTGGCTCTGGGTGTGTGGGTGTATTGTGGTGTGCAAATCGGCCATGAGTGAGTAGATTATCTACCAGTGTCTCCTCCGGTTTTAGAAATCGGATATTCGCACCCGCAAAAACGCATGGTACACCCGTACATAGCTTGCTCGCTATTACAATTTTCACACACACACACACACACACACACACACACACACACACAAACAAACAAAACAAATACTTAGCCAATATATATACCTACCTGGGTTTTCTAAGTCTAGGTCTGGGTGTGTTAGGTCTAGGTGTGTTGGGTCTGGGTGTATTGGGTTTGGGTATATTGGTGTCCTAGGTCTGGGTGTGCTAGTTCTGGGTGTGTTGGATCTGGGTAGGTATAAGTATGTATGGGTAGGTATATGAATTGGCCGTGGGTAAGCAAATAATGTATGGGTGTACCATCTGTTTTTGTGGGTGCGAATATCCGATTTCCGGTTTTAAGGATGCGAGTATCCGGGTTTCCAATCATAAAATAGACATGTCGCATCAGAAAGAAGCAGCTACCCCTGGCTCGACCATGTGAAGCTGTCGAGGAGTCATAATCTCAGATTGGCTTGTCTGCCATCTTCTGCCTATGAGTGTAGCCAATGATATCTATCCCAAGGGGCGCATTCGAGTACTGAGTTGCTGCAAAACAGTGTGGGTATCATTATGTTCTGGCCTCTATCGAAACCAAGCAAGGTCCAGGTCTTCCTGGCGTCCCTTAGGCTGAATCATCTACATCCATTGCATCCTCGTCGACTCCGCGCCGCTCCGTCTTGACACTCTTGGCCGTGCTCGCACGGCTGGCACGGCCAACACGCGAGTCTCCCTCTTCGTCGCCCCTTACGGTCTCGTCATCCTCGTCCTCCTGATCCGAAGACCGCGCCTCGGCCTCCCTTTCCGCCTGCTCGGCGCGCTTGATCCTGCGCAGGAGCACCTCGTCGAAGTAGAGGTCCTGAAGCGTCATGGCCTAGCGAGTAATGTCAGTCAGTCAGTCAGTCAGTCGGGGCAAAAGGTATAACGACGGCGTGGACTCACCTCGACGTGGCACCCAGGCACCGGGCACTTGGCCGCACGGCCCCTACCGTTCCCCCCTTTGATGTACTCCGTGATGGCGCTCTTCTCAAAGGAGTGCTTGCAAAGCCTGCACGTGTACGGTTCCTGTATGACCGCGAGCGACAGCGGGCACCTGAAGCTCCTCTTCTCGCGCGCGATCTGGATGTCATCGTCCTCGTCGCCGTCCATATCCTCATCCTCGTCGCCCCCGGCCCGCTGCTCATCCCTGCGGGTCTCCAGCCTGGGTCGGCCGTCCCGGTCGAACCACTTTGTCGCGTCGGGGAGCGGGATATCGTCCGGGTTCTGATACAGCCCCTCGTGCCACGACTGCCTGAAGTCGATATATTTGTTGTTGACCGCGTATTTGTTGTAGGGTGGCAGGTTATCGTACTCTGACGCCTTGGCGGCGCACGCCTCTTTGAGGACGTCGAGTATGGGGACCCCGGAGACCTCGGGAGGGTCAGCTTCGCCTTCGTCGTCGGCTTCCGCGTCCTGCTGTGCCTGCTCTACGAGGCTCTGCTGCCGCGCTGCTACAAGCTCGGGCAGGCCCCTCAGGGTGCCCTTCTCGTCCTCCACCGTGGCCTGCATGTCTAATGCCTGCCTCATGGCCTCCTCGATCTGGGTAGCGAGGTTAAGAACCTCCTCCTCCAGCTCCCGCACCTCGCCCTCTGCCCTCTCGGCAGCTGCGGCGGCCTCGTCGTCGCCTTCCCCGTCGTCGCCCCCATTCTTCCTCTTGGCGGCTCTCTCTGCATTCTGAGCGGCTGTCTTCTTGCGGTTCGTCACCCGCTCATTTATGCTGTATACGCTCTGGCTGAGGAGCTTGGCGGACTGGGCTATTTGCTTCTCGTATGTGTCGTTGATGCGGCCGGTGCAGAAGTCGTTCAGCTGGCGCTTGTGGTCGTCCGTGAGAGGGCAAGTTGGCGGCTCGTACGGCGGGAGATCCAGGGAGTCCTGCTGGTCGGGCCGAGGCTGTCGTGACCGATGACTTGCAGGGCGCCCTGCACGTCGCTGGGAGGAGCCGAGCATTGTGAGGTGTGGATCGGGAGTATGGTTGGCGTTTAGTTGTTCGGCTGCGAGAGTGGGGAGTCCTTCGCGTGCGCGTCCCGCCCTTCAGATGAATGTCGTCGCGAAGAGGGTCTTCCACCGGCAAGAGGACGAAGAGCGGTGCGAATTAAACATTCATTTGACGCCTCAATGTCAGGAATGACGATGTGCCGATCGTGGATTGGGAACTTTCCAGGGTTCCCTTCGAGCCCCGCCAAGCGTGTCGCGTCAGCGCGTCTTGGACCTACAAGCTTGGGCTCGCGTTAGCTGGGGCCCTTGCAGATTGGAGCTCCCCTGGCAGCCTGCCCACCAGTGCCTGGGCAGCTTTCGGGGCAATGACACCATAGCCAGCATGGCCAGCTAATCAAAGCCGCCTTTGTCGAGACCACAACAGGCTCCGTTTGTGGACATCAAGAGGTCTCGTCCATTCATGACGAAAAGGCAGCCCGTACCCTGCATGATAAACGCCAGGGGCTTCTCATAGTAATAATAAAAAGTTATTGACCGCTTTCAAGAGCCCCTGTTGCCTGGCACATGTACTACCAAGGACTGCATTTATATCAAATTGGCAGAGTAGCGTTGAAACCAGTTCTTCTCAGCCACACCTGCATCCGACTTTCTTGCTTACCAGCCTCAGCAGCATTGTTCAGCGTCAACAGAATGGCTAAAGCACCCTCGAAGAAGCAGAATAACCGGGCGGACCCGCTGTCCAAGAAGGATGGAAAGAAGGACGGAAAGGAAGCCCAGTCCTCCAAGGACCCCAAGCAGTCCCATCTTTGTGAGTGTAGTCTACCACGCAATGTCTTCAGCCACTCCATCTCTGGTTAAGGTTTCATAACCTGGGGGAGAGCGTGTGCTTCTATCAAGCCACATCGTCGCGCCACTCCTGCCTCACTGTGCAAAAGGTCACTAACCCCCTTAATATGCAACAGACACCGATGATAACCCGGAGACCACACTCAAGGGAACGGGCTTTAAAGATGTGGAGACGGCAAACAAGACCATCGAACTTGTTTCCAAGAGAAGTCTGACTTGTAAGCTACCCTCTGTTCATTGGCTCCTCAACCTGTCAAGTGTGGGTGTCGAATGCTCTTAGTCCGTTGAACTCTGCCCCGTGGGTGGCAACCCGTCAGGTGGTAAGCGACCTAGATGGTCCCACTGTCCGTGGGCAAATACCCGGGAGACGGCAGCTTGACAGTTCCACACGAGTTATCGTATATACGTCACAGCACGATATCCTGGAGCAGCAGTTGAGAAACGGCACAGCGAACGTGAAGATGCACTTGGACACAGAGTTTGGGGATACTGCTGTGCTGCGGGGCACATCCGCTGACCAGAATCATCGTAGACCAACGTCAGACCATCAACACGATGTTCAACAGGGCCAAGCACCATCCCAAGAAGACCGATGACATCAAGGCTGCCCAAGCCGTGTTTGAGACCTGGCTCAAGGAGACGTATCCCAAGGCCAAGTCCGAGCAGCGAGAGTTCAAGCCCGTCTTGGGAAAGAAGACAATGGAGACGGCGCTCCCGCTACTGAAGAAGGCCAAGGGGGTCGACACCACCTTTGCTGAGATGTATATCGAGCTTGAGCCCAGGAAGCGCCTCGCGAACACGCTTGTGGACGACAGCAAGCCGGGAGAGGCCGACTGGGACAAGTCGAGGACGACGGCTCTTAGCAAGCTCGCGCCTGAGGGGGACGACAGCGTCTCCGACGACAAGCTGTGGGGTGACGACGGCAAGCCGTCTACGTACCACTTGAGCCTCATTGCTTGGGCTTGGACGCCCACGACGGAGTATAAACTCCTCAAGGCAATCCGAGAATGAGGGGTTGTGGTGTTGCACTGCTGCCAAAAGCAACAAGTGGGGAGTGTCACACAGATGGAGAGGCAGGGGGGAGGCGGAATAGCCCAGGGGCAATCTGCGGGCAGCCCTGGGGCCAAACGACTCGGTGGCCTGTCTCTGGGGACTTGGGCTGCCGTGCTAATCACGGTGCGTAGCGATGTACCGCGTCGTGTTTCCCCAAGTATTCCATGTATCCGGCCTGCTGGGCGTGCAGCAACATAGCGTCGATGTGTCTCTCTTTCCCTGACAGCCGGAACGGTTTTAAGATGTGGCTTCGCATAGATCGGATGAGGGTGTGATTTTGCTTTTTGTGTACCGTTTAACAGCAGATATCAATGAATCCTCATGAGACGCGAGGCCGGGCGGCGGGCGACCGTTGGTGCTCGATCGGCTTGACATCGCTGGTCGATTCAAGTACACGTATCTGGGTAGGCGGGTGGCCCCACTATTGTACCTGACCGGCGGTACGTCCGTACAGATCGCCCCTCTGAATCCCAGCACGGGCTTGCCCCAGCTAGGCCATCTACAGCAGTAGCTCCAGATCCGAACGACGTCTGCCCTCCGCGACGATCGTCACCCATCGACTTTTCCCCATCAGCCTGGCTCCTGGGCCACGATGTCAATCGATCCGTTTCCGTCGAACCCGCCCCCGGGGCATTCCTGTGTGCTCCTGTCAATGCTTTGTCCTGCTGACACCCTGATCAGCTCACTTTTCCCGCCCTGACTAATTCCGCAACTATATTGCTCGTCAATCGAGGCAGCCGTTCCGCGGCAGTTTGTCTCTCAAGGCGTAGGTGGGTGAGAATAGGGTTGAGCATCGAGCCATCCGCGGCTCACAGCACGAGACAGGCAGGGGGCAGCGTCCTGCACATGCACAACACATAGCCAGCAGAGCAATGACGAAGGGGAGTGGATGCTTGTGCACAAAAGAAGAAGAGGCGACTGCTACTCAGAGCTAGGCTGATTTGCAGGCTGGGGCCTTGTTGCTGTGCGGTGCTATGCTAGCGTGTGTGTGGTATACTGATTTGTTCCATGTTCGCTGCTGCGGTCCCGATCTCTCGGCCTACATGATCTTGCCGCGATCATGGCAGATGCCGTCCAGCCATCGAAATGCGATCGCATTTCGGACCCATTTCGCTTACTGCCGCTCGACTTTCCCATCCCGTCGGCTGCTGCCATCCGCCCACCGCACCACGCACAGTATACACTCGATTTACCGGACGAAGCTCTAGCCCGGCCCACGATCCCTCTTGTGCCCTCTCAATCCCTCCCGTTCTGACCTGGTGCTCAAACTGCCCCGGGTTTACGGGTTCTATATGAGCCTCTGCTGTGATCTCGATCTCTTACGTGCACTACTCTCTTAACTGGGCAAGTGCCTTACCGACAATTCCCAATGTATTCGTAGTCTCTTTAGAGGGCAGTCTTCTCTTCTTCCCTCTCTGTCTCTACCCTTCCGCTCCATTGTGCTGGCATTAGAAGATGTTGTGTCGTCGTGACCAAATATCGTCTCCTTCTCCAACCCCTGATTCCCACACCACGAAGATGAATCCCTGGGAATCATGTGCACTAGAGGTAGGCTTCCTAGCGGCTCTTGACTATGGCACCTTAGCCATACCATCAACGGAAGCAAACAAGTATACTAACACAAAGTTATAGTACCAGTTCGGACAGGACGGCAGGACGAGAGAGTCACAAGTTGCACAATGCACTGAGAAGTCAAACACTTCTGATCCTTTGATATACCCTGGGCTCTACGCCCCGAGCGGGCTGGACGTCATGACAGTCCTGTTCCGCATCTTCGCCAGGCCCAACCCGCAGATCAACCTGGGCCCCATCGACTGCTCCGTCGCGCTCCTCGTCTGCGACCTGGCACTGCCCGACGCCCCCATCGTCTACGCCTCGGACCCCTTCATGGAGATGACGGGCTACCGGATGAACGACATCAGGGGCAAGAACTGCCGCTTCCTGCAGGCCCCCGGCGGAAACGTCCAGCCGCGCTCGGCCCGCAAGTACGTCGACCAGAGGACCATCAAAGGGATGCGCGAGGCCGTCAGGAGCAATAAGGAGCACCAGACCGAGATTACGAACTTCAAGAAGGACGGCAGACCGTTCGTCAACATCCTCACCATCGTCCCGATCCAGTGGGATACCCAGGAGTTCCGGTACTCTGTTGGGTTCCAACATCAGAAGGAATAAGACGGCAAGCACATGTGTCGTCTTTGAAACACCCTCATCACACAAACTTTACGAAACGCGAGGCCGATTTTCTATGTCCTTGGCTTTTTTTCTACAATATCTGGGTCCTGGTGTCACGCAGATTGGATAAACAAGGCAACAAACAGGTCATCACATCTCATGGGGCATAACATTGGCGTTCCTGTTTTACAAATGGCTGCTCGGGCAATTTGGCTTGCATGGGGAAAGACATAAAGGCAACAAGGGAGTTCAAGCGGGCATATCTGCTTTGAGGCAGTCCGGCATCACAGCACAGCAGCATTTACGGAGTTTCACTTGGGGGCTTTCCAGGGCTCAGCATTTCGGTTGTTCCCGTTTTCCGCTGCACGGTGGCATTTTTCTTTTGCTTTTAGGCATAGCGCTATTAGGCACGAACGATACCCATCTTCATATTCTCAGTGCTGATTTCTCACTCGCATGCGCCGTACGGTACGGGTCAACTGAGATTCCTGCCGCGGGAGGTGCGTCATCGTCCGAGCTCTCAGATTGTCGGGTCAGATTTAAAATAGACATATCATCTACCCATCAGAGCATCGAAAGTCATAATTGAAAGATTCGTTGTCATACTGCCTGGTAACTGCTTGGACTAACCCACATTCCCGTATCGAAGCCTGCTGGAATCTAAAGGATTCACTCGGCGACCCACCCCTTCGCGATGATGTGTCTCGCCTACGGCAGCGTCAATCGAGACTCGCGAGGCCGGTGATGGAGCCAGGGAATGTTTACCGCCAGTGGGCTGAGTCCACGGCAGGCTTGTCCCCTCCGATAGAGTTGGCGGCGGAGACCACATCGACATCAGGGTGGATATCCAGCGGGGGCCGTCCGGAAGGCTGCTTCCGGGCGAGAGCCTGGCACTTTTGCCAGTTCGTAATATACGCGAAGGCACTCGCGATTTTCCCGAATATGTACCACTAATGTGCCGTGTCGCATCTCCCCCAGACACGATGGGTATCGCACCTGGAACCTACATCAGCTGTTATCCGGGAATCGGGAGCCTACTTGCCCCGTCGTATCGTGATCCTGTGCCAGGCTCGCGGAGCAGAGAACCGCCTGCTCGTATAACGACGACGCCACTGCCGTAATGGACTTTACTTTGGGCATCTGTCGTGCACCCGAACCTAGCTACGGGGGCTGGATCCTATCCTAACATCTACATACTTCTCCCGTCATTGCACTACAGCTACGACGCGCATGCATGTCTTTCCGATAGACGGGTCAGAGATCGTGAGCCTTATTTCCCATGCCCGAGCTAAAGACGACTCGGCAGTTCAGAATGCCCAGGTATTCGTCATGCACTCATGGAGCTGTATCTTCCTCCCTGATCTCTGGCACCCATGAATAGGTACGGTAACTTTTGAGTAGACTTCTGCGAAATCCCCAAGATCACGCCAGGTTTCCATGGGAGGCTTCGCGAGGCACTTTGTTTGGGCTGGGGAGGGCATCATGCACGCACCTCCACCGTCTCATCAATGCCGGCGCTTCCAGGAGGACAAGAGCTGGTCCGTTGCATATCAGCACGTGTTTCCCCTGTCACAAGATGAACACTCTTGCGGTATACAACCACCAAGGTTTCGCTTATTGAGAATGAAGTCTGAGCTCTGCTCTGTGAAAGATGTTGCAGACTCCGAAGTGGAACAGATGCCGAACTTCCAGGGGGTCGAGTCCAAATCGAGCAATTGCTGTCGGCACCTCGTGCAGTCGAAATATCTCATGACTTGAACAGCCATGCTATTATAAACAAAGACTTCAATTCACCACAACTCAATTTACACTCTACTTACCGCGATGAGAGCAACGACGTCATCTTTGCCTACTAGACATGTGCGGATTACCATCACGTCAAAGCGCAAGCAACAGGCGGCTGGGGGGCAGGTCGGACGAAACACTCCCATGCATTCCAGGAGAGAGACACACACGCACATGTGTGTGGAAGGCAGATCCTCGAGCGAAACTCAGAGTCTACCAAGTACACGATGCTTGATTAAGACGACAGCTCATAGTGATTTTGACTTCTCGGAATAACCACATATCCCCCCTTGCTTGATACCGGCCGTCTTGGCACACCAGATCCAGAGATGCCTCCCAACCGCGGCCCGGCACCGGTGAAGCTGTACCGGAAGGACGACGCCGAGGTCCTCACCCTCGGGCCTATTACCTGCTACGTCTTCGAGGATGGCTCCCACACCGACAACCGCGTCGGCGCGGTGCTCTTGATGATACCGCCTGGTGTCTCGGGCCCGCCTATGCACTGGCACCGCTTCCACGATGAGCTGTTCTTTGTGACAAAGGGTGCGGTGACCCCACTGTCCGCTGCTTGGGACACGCCGGGGATTTTTGAGTTGTTACTGAAGCAAAGTGTGTGGCCTAGGCACCGTCCGGTTTACTATCCCCGATGGCAGCATTGACGGTACGTGGCTACCCGGAAGACCCTCTTTAGATGTTGAATGGAGGGGCACAAACAACTGACCCAGCCCTAGTCTCACCTGGTGACCTGATGGTTGTGCCTCCCCGGGCTATTCATACCTTCGAGAATGCCTCGAAAACAGAGGAAGCCGAGCTCTACATGACCGCGACTCCAGGGCACTACATTGACTGTGAGCCCTGCCTGAAGACCATGTCAGCGTACGTCGGGAAGGCTAAAACTGTCGCAGACTTCCGAATGCTGGCTCAGGGAACGGAGAATGGCGAGACACTGGACGAGGCGGACCAAATGTATCTCATGGCGCAGTTTGGTACCTTTCCGCCGGACATTCCATCTGAGCCGTAGGTTCTCATTTCCAGGGTCGAAATGTATCAATGCGCGTCATACATTGAGCCTAGATATGCATATGCGGTGAGCCGGCGTATATCGTGTACTCTTGAGCCCTAAGACGAATGCACATGCGAGTTCTGGGATAGTCAAATCGACGGGGCGCAGGGCAGTGCCCATGGGAAAAAGTAGTAATTTGCGACGTAATTGAAATCACATCTTAGCTTGCAGAATGGCACACGAGGAATGAGAAACCCGGGGACTCCTCTGGCCCAGCTCAGCCTTCGTCACCAGCCTCTATCTGCACAAAAATCCTAAATCGAACTCTGGGCCTGAGGTCGACAGTGAGAAGGTTCCCTGAAAATCGTATTCTGGTTTGAGCAGAGGAAACCCAAGAAGTCTGGTGCGCATCGGTATTCGGTGACAAGCTTCTTCTTGGCCAGTCTCTTGACATCTGGTGGCTGTAGCCGATCTCTAGGCACCTCTGCTGAGTCTTGCAGATCGCCTTCTACCTGTGTCGTTCTCCGCCACGGATCCATTCGTCTTGTTCTTGGTCTTTGACTTAGAGGTCGAAGGCTCTTGCTTCACGTCGTCATTCTTCACCTTATTCTTCTTCCGTGGCGGCTGGTCGTCGTCGTCATCAGCAGTCTCGGCCTGAGCCTTCCTGGACTTTGCCTTCTTCGCAGGCTTTTCACCGTCATCTGATTCTTGTGCCTTCGGCTTTTTGGCCTTTGACTTCTTCGGCTTCTCCTCAGAATTACCATTCTCAAGTGGCTCTTCCTTGATACCCGGCGCGACAAGACCGGTCTTCTTCTGCAGGCTCGGCGCGTAGCAGCTAGTGCGTCCACCGACCGTGATGAAAGCCAATTTCTCTCCGTTGGGTAGCGCGCTCGCGGTCTTCTTGCCCTTGCCCCACCGGTGGTTGAATAGCCAATCGTCGGGGAACTGGTCCGAGTCGGCGAGCAAGTCACAAGCTGTCTGGCAGACATTCGTGATGGAATCGTGAAGTCGCTTGATCTCCTCGTCTGTGAAATCATCGCAGTACTGTTCCGGGTGCAGTCTTGCTTGATATAAGCTCTCATCGGCGACCCAATTGCCTATGCCGCTGATCATGGCCTGGTCCAAGACGAAAGCCTTGAGAGGCACATGCTTCTTGCGCATCTTATCTTTCAGATACTGCTCCGTGAATACGTCCTTGTCGACTACCGGGTCCGGTCCATTCTCCACCAGAGGTGAGGTCTTGCGGATCTGGTCACCAGGACAGTCGACGAGGCGGACACGTCCAAACCTGGACGAACTGTCAGCCAATAATACGCGATGTTTCGGCATAGGTCATGGCCATGTATGTTTATTTAGACGATGGGCAATGTTGCGATGTCGCCACGGTGAATAGCTCAGAAATTGAATCATGAGCACATGGACAGCATTTTAACAAGGTTGCCTAGCTTCCTTAAATTGGGGTTCTTCCTGAAGAAGTACTTACCGTCTTGGATCCGTGAAAGCTATACGGACCGCTGGGCTGCCCTCAGTCTCAAGTTGGAACTTCCAGTATTTTGGTGGCCACTGCTCCTGTTCCTCTGGGTTCATTTTCTTATAGTAATTTGTGTACGCAGTGCGATCATTCTGAATGTGGACCCAGCCTGTGCTCGTCAGTTTGGTTTCTGTTTCTCCAAGCAGCCGTTCTGGTATGAAACTCACCAGTCATTCCTAGATGCATCACCGGGTGTGGAGCCTGGTCGAGCTGAAGCCAGAAATATTTCCCTTGACTACCAGCCGCCTGGACCTGCAACGGGGCTCAGGACCTGATCTGCATTCATGACAGTGGGCCGACTTACAGTACGGCCTTTCAGCGCCTTCTCAAAGGCTGAACCACTTGTTCCAACCTTGCCAAAGACATTATTGTCGTCGACAGCTTGAATCTTGGCGATCCTCTTGCCCACCAGGTGCTGGCGGAGGAAATGCACACACCTCGCGACTAGAAATGTTAAATTAGCAATATTCTCGATTGCGTGAGATAATAATGCTCGCAACAACTTACCTTCTGCGATTTCAGGCATGGTGGTCGGTTGTGTCCTGATCTTTTGGTCCTCAGAACCGATTTAGGCTTCAGAGTGGGTGACGCGATTCAAGCGCGGCGTGGTGATGCAATGAGAGCCGAGTGAGACGTCGCGGCCAAACGCCAACTCAGCTGACCAGCGCCCCGCAAAACGGCGTTGGAGCTTGGGCCACCTGGGCTCCGCCGACTTGCTTCAAAACGGCAAGAAAAAAAAGTCTCTGCAGTCGACCTCTTCCCTCTCCCAACATCAACCACGCGCATCGCGTGCGAAGCTCGAGGTAAGCCAGCACATTTCTTCTTCTTCCCACCGTTTTCCTGATGACAACACCATAACCGCAAACTAGAGTCTTTGACCTAAAAGGAATGAAACTGCAATTGTAACGTCAGTCTGAAGTTCAGCACGACTTGCGCTTTAACAACCACACTGCCAATGTCTGCGACCTCAAGCTAACATCTTGAAAAGTAGCGCTCGAGTCCTTCCCTACGTCGACATGCCTCCATGATCGTCAAATCTGCCTGGCCGGGCCTCCATCGAGACGGTATGTCAATCTGTTACTTTCTCCGACACTCTTTTACCTGATGAACATTTACTTTGCTTCGGCAAGTTGGAATTAC
The DNA here is from genome assembly GCA_013435955.1 of Diaporthe sp. HANT25. Taxonomy (NCBI): domain Eukaryota; kingdom Fungi; phylum Ascomycota; class Sordariomycetes; order Diaporthales; family Diaporthaceae; genus Diaporthe; species Diaporthe sp. HANT25. The sequence continues at coordinate 482,588 of JACBFG010000017.1, read as the reverse complement.
CGACTGAGAATTCTTTGACGACAACAAATGGCTGTTTCTGATTACCGTCTCGAATATGAAATTCTATCGATCTCGCATGCGCGCGCAATATGCTGACATGGATTATCAGGCCCGGCTTCGATTGTATGCACGGTACGACGATTTCCATCTATCCTCTTCTGCATTCATCCTGATGAAACGGCACTGGGCTCCGAAATATTTTCATGAGCAGATATGCCATTTTTGCGACAGGCCTAGAAAACCTCGTCCACTGATTTGAACCGACACCACGGGCTTGAGCGACCGCAGGCGACCGATCATCTTTGCTGACATGATCGCAACTCAGATCTTGGGCATTGTCGAGCATGTACGGCTGTGGCCCAACACGCGACAGGTAACGGCCCTCGCTCTGCTTAGGCGTTGGCTCAGGGACTTCTTGAGGCTCGCCATGCGTTGATGAGGCCTTTTCAGTTGCACTTAAAACAGTACGTTGTTTCTACCACTGTCGAGCCCCTTCTCCGTTTCCCTGATGATTTCTAGATGACGAGTCTTATTCGGGTTTCCGATGCAGACAACCTATTTAACCTACCATTCATGCATTTCCTGACAGAGACACCTAATTGCACAATTTCGCACACATGTACGAGAAGCTCAGCTTGCTAACATTGCTGAAGTAGGTAGACCTTTGGCTGTGGCCCACGTCCCTGATAATTCCACTTGGTAGGTCCAACCATTCCGAATTCGTTTCTGTTGCCCAAGCACAAGAGTCAGCCACTCTCTGCACCTTAATGATGACCTGACAAAAAACAATGACAAGCATATGTCAGAGCTTTCGAGCGCAGATGATAATAGTCACTGCTGAATCCCAGGCTCAACCTCACTCTTCTCGCATGTAATGGGTTGAACCGGCGCTAACAACGACGCCAGAAAAACAGTGATACTTGCGGATTTTGATCAGCAGCTGCTATTCGATTGTCTTGATATGTTAACAATGGTAAGTGATTAATCTTCTACACATCGCCTCCCCTGTGACAACATGATGATCATAAAATTTTATCACGACGGTCTTCATAGCAAAATGCCTTGATGAAATTGCCTTTGACAGAGGCTCCACGAACTGATATCACCACCTTCCTCATTCTCAGTTATTGCAAAAGTACATTTGATGGGCAACGTGGCTGACAGAAACAGATCTAGGTATGACTACAATGTGTGAATCGCTCTCATGCAAATGCAAGCCCAGTGATCCTGTTTGCGCCCATCAGTGGCGTGTAGACGGACTGAGGTGGCCAACTCTGGTGTAAATATTCTTTGCACGATAAGATCTGTACAACAAGCACCACTATTGGACCCAGACTAGAACTGTAATTTGAATACAAATAAGAGCTAAACGCTTCAAACTTTGACGCATCCTCATATTAAGATCTTTCGTGGGACACAGTTGCAAGCATCGCCCTTGTGCTGCTTTCAAAATATCATTGCGGAACCTAAGGGAGCATACTAAGACACTTCACTTGCGCTCTCTCAAGGTTGTCGCCAATACATATGTACACTGTCCGTATCTTGCTGGCTCCCAATCCAGTAATGTTTGTGCAAGAACTTACGCAAAACATACGATCAGTCACTCATCAATTTGTTCAGTGTTCGGAGAGGAACCTATTTACTTCGTATTCCATGATTAAAGTTGTTTCTTGAGGTTGTTTATGTACAGTATGCTTTGGAGGAAAATGAAAGCCATGAAGCCATTCCTCCGTAACCGACGCCGTGTGCCATGCCAAAGAATCTAGAGACGCTTCCATAAAGCGCTTTATTTCTACCCCCCATCATCAATCATGTACAACCTGGTCCCATCAAACACCGCATTACCAAAGGCTACATCAAAATTGAGAATCCTCCATGACCAACGGCCTTGCGTTATCGCCGCCGACTAGTAAGTCTCCGGTAGAGATGGGTACCAGTCTGGAATATCTGTCGAGTTGCAGTGGAAGGTCCGGTCGTAAGCCTTCTTGGGCAGGATGCCGGCCTGCATCCCCCTCTTGTAGCTCCACTGCCACGAGCCCTGGCTGGTCCACCAGGTCCAGTAGAACCAGCCCCAGCCCTTCTCGAAGCTATCCATCTGCGCCTCGGCAAAGTACAGCAGGAACTGCTTGTAGTCGCTGCTGTAGTCACTCGGGTCGGCGTTGGCGCTGGCGCACGAGCACGTGCTGTCCTCTGTCGGGCACCGGGGCGTCAGGGCCTGCAGGGGGTCGCTCGCGTTGCCCGTGTCGTAGGTGCCCGTCCAGCGGTTGCCCCAGCCGACGTTGTTGAGGTACGTGGCGCAGTCCGTGTCGGCCTGGGACCACTCGGCCACCAGGGTGGGGCCGTAACCCGTGCTCGTGTCCATCGAGGTCTCGGTCTGCTCCGTCCAGCCGCGGCAGGCGTAGTCGACCTTCTCGGTGTGGTTGTAGACGATCTGCTGGTTGTTGAAGATGACGTACTGGTGCACGTCCAGCGCCATGTTGTCGCCGTAGCCCGTCATCTCGCCCTGCCAGTTGCCCAGCCCGCGGAAGCCGTCGCCGAAGACCACGATGGCGTTCTTGACGCCGTTGGCGCGCACCATGCTGTACACGGACTCGGTCCAGTTCATGACCTCGGTCGAGGAGATCACCGTCATCTTGGGCTCGTTGCACAGCCCGTAGTGCGAGATGATGTTCTGGTACCGCTCCTGCCCGAAGAACTTGGACAGCCGGTCGTGCACGTCCACGGAGCGCTGGACGTTCTGCGTGCTGTTGGTCCCGTTGAACCACCCGATCGGCCCCAGGCGCCCGCTGTGGTTCCACCCGTTCTGGCTCCCGGGGATGCCGTGCAGGTCGAGGTTGATGCGGAGGCCGTACTTGCGGGCCCACTCGATCCCGCGGAGGAGGTACCGCCAGGACGTGCGGAATAGGTACGGGTCGTCGTCGTAGGTCTGGACGGCCCAGTAGGAGAAGGGGATGCGAACGTGGTCGAGGCCTGCGTCGGCGATCTCGGCAAAGGTATCTTCGGTGACGAAGGATGAGTAGTGCTTCTCCAGGGTAGATGCACAACTCGAACCGAGATGTTTGCAGAGGTTGTATTCATCCACGATCCCCAGGCTCTGGTCGTAATTGAACAGATCCGGCGTGATCCAAGGCTCAAGCGAGAGCCAGCCTCCTATATTGACGCCACGAGCCGGTCGGTCTGTATAAGAGCCCCATTTCTCGTTGAGGGCCGGCACGAAATCGTTTGGCGCATTTGAGTCGTCCCACGTCGAGTTCAGGCCCATGATGGGCAGTCCGCCCACCAGGACATCTGTGTAGGTGACGTTGAAGTCGATGGTATCGTACCACTGAAATGGATCCAGGTAGTCTGGAGCGCCACTGGGTATACTGCCCTGTTCCGGCAAGTTGCATTTGAGGCAGCTGGAGCTCGAGCCACCGCCAGAGCCAGATCCAGAGCCTCCGGAGTTCTTCTTGCTCACTACTACTGCCGCGATGATGATAATGAGGACAATGGCGAATGATAGCGCGGCGGCAATCACTAATCATGTCAGTCACACATGGTCGGTCATGGTTCAGGAGCGGACTTACATATTCTCTTTCTGGTCCAGAAGCGTTTTTTCCGGCGATCATCCTCATATGAGCCTTCTTTGTCGTCGTATCCATCGTAGCTGCTTGACGAATTGGTTCCACCGCCGCGTAGTTGTTGCCAGAACCCCCCGGACTTGGGCTGGGCCTCCACAGGTGGAGCAGCGCTGGCGACGACCCTCTTTTGACGCTTGCGTTCCCTACGTTCTTGTCGATACCTCTCTTCCTCCTCATTATCTCGGTAAGCGTCCCGTGATTCCCCATACGCCTTGGAAGAGCGGTGCTTTCTCCTGTCTCTCGATTCTCTGCGGCGGTCCAAGTCGGAGTCCCTTTCCTCATAACGTGGTGGTGGTGGCTGAGAGGACCTGGAATGCCGTGTCCGGTGCCCTCGTGGACTATCTGGCTCGACTGCCTGGTATTGATCCCTGGCGGCGCTGGCCCGCTGCTCTCGTTTTCGCCTCTCCCGGCGCTCATGACGCTCCTGACGCCGTCTTCTCTCGGCCTCCTCCTCGGCATCTTGAGTGCTGAAACCTCGTACGTTGGCCTCGTTCAGTGCAGCGAGGGCATCCATAGACAGGGCCTGGCGAGAGCTGTTGCCAGACCTTGTACCGTCTGAACCAGAGGCATGATGATGGGACCTGGAGTGACGGCTCTTGTGTCTCCGCTCACCAGACTCGCGGTGCCTGGAAGACCGCTCTGGTGCCATAGCTCCGATGCTGAAGTATGTGATGTATACTTAAGTAACTTTGCTGGAGAAAGGTGCGGAGACTCGGTTAGCCGACGGGAATGTCGTTGGTCTCTACAGTAGTAGGTAGGTAGTGTGTAGCAGTCCCAGCCCACCATAAGTGTCAGTGGCAGATCAACACATGCAACACCTGCAGCATGACACACACACAGCTCAGATCTAATGTGGAACAGCACGGATGACGGGCAGGAAGGAAGCGGATGCAGAAAATAAAAATTAATTGACTGTCTGTCTACTGTGGGATTTGCCTAGCAATTCCTGCTGCTGTTTACGGGTGGCTGGTCTCCCAGGTAACATTTGGATATCAAGAGGCTGGGACTACCCAAAATGGCCAGGATCCACTGGGCATGTCATGCTGCAGGGTGCCGAGCTCCGGGCCTATCAGGCCTGTCAGGTACGTACCTTTCTCCAACACTCCAGGTACAAGGGTACGGCCCAGGGAGGGTGTGCTGGTGTCTGGGGAACCAGGGACCGGCCCTTTAACCCCAGATCGACCCCCCAACGAGCCTTGAACCGCCGTTTGCCGAACCCTCGACCTCCAGACGACTCCAGGGCCGCCATCAGCCCGCTCAGAATGGCGGGCACAATTCCTCTTGGTAGATGCCAGGAGACTGTGTCCATCCCTCACTTAATTCTGCGTGAGTTGACGCGTCAGGATATCTGTAACATCTCTCGATTCGCTTTGCTACAGCGGCATTCGACACGATGAGGGGCCACTTGCCTCGACATTTGTTCAAGAGGGCTGCGACCGTGGCGGCTGCTCCCTCACGAAGCTGCAAGCCTCCACCATCGAGCAATCACAGCCTCCCACAGAGGAGATACTCGACGCATCCTCCCAATGCGAAGCTCAACCTACCGATCGACTATGCAACGACGCCTCTCCTGGCACACACGTCGCAGTCCGCCCTGAACAACCTAGAGCTGCCGCCCGAGATTCGCGAGGGCACGACCAAGAGGATGAACCTGTTCCAGTCCATCAACGATGCTCTGTCGATAGCGTTGGGCGAGGACGAGAGCGTACTCTTGTTTGGTGAGGATGTCGCGTTTGGTGGCGTCTTTCGCTGTTCCATGAAGCTTGCAGAGACATATGGAGGCGACCGCGTCTTCAACACCCCTTTGTCAGAACAGGGAATTATGGGCTTCGCCATCGGCTGTGCTGCTGAGGGTATGAGGCCTGTCGCGGAGATTCAATTTGCGGACTACGTCTTCCCAGCGTTCGATCAGATGGTCAACGAGGCAGCCAAGTACCGATACAGGGACGGAGCATGCGGCAGACATGTCGGAGGCTTGACCGTTCGCATGCCATGTGGAGCGGTCGGTCATGGTGCTCTATATCACACGCAGTCGCCAGAGAGCTTGTTCACTCACATCCCAGGCTTCCGAGTGATTGTCCCCCGCTCACCGTTGCAGGCAAAGGGGCTCTTGCTGGCAGCGATACGGAGCAATGACCCTTGCATTTTCATGGAGCCAAAAGTGCTGTACCGAGCGGCCGTCGAGCAAGTTCCCGTTGCGCCGTACGAGCTGCCGCTGTCCAAGGCCGAGATTCTGAAAGAGGGCAAGGATTTGACCATAATTTCGTATGGCCAGCCGCTGTACATTTGTCAGAGTGCCATCAAGCAGGCCGAACAGGATCTGGGCATCAGCATCGAGCTGGTCGATCTGCGGACTGTGTACCCCTGGGATAAGGAGACAGTCTTCAAGAGCGTCCAGAAGACAGGGCGGTGCATGGTCGTACACGAGGCAATGGTCAATGCTGGCGTTGGCGCCGAGGTGGCCGCAGCCATCCAGGAGGACCCGTCCACGTTTATCCGGCTGGAGGCGCCTGTCGCACGTGTTGCTGGCTGGAGTACACCCACCCCTTTGGTTTTCGAGAGGTTCAACCTGCCAGATGTTGCGAGTAAGTAGCCTGCCTGCCCAAGCAGACCAAGCCAATAACGCGGCTGGAAAAAGAGCTAACGATTGCCAGGGGTGTATGACAACATAAAGAAAGTCTTGGAATATTAGCATCTCCAAAGCATGAGGCTCGGCGTTGGTGGTTACTATGGCAGCGGGCGCTTTACTCCTTGGCCTGGAGGCTGGCATTGCTGGGCAAGAGCGAATCGAAGGGCCGATCCAACGGCTGCTCCTTGGGATGACGTAGAAAATAATGAAATACGATAGATGGTGAAGACGAAAGAAGTATTACTATTTTTTATTGCAGCTTGAGTCGGTTGGAGACGACAAGGTTTGACACAACGGATAAGTTTCTCGTGTGTGCTGTGCTGTGCTATTCAAAAATTGGGAGCCGCTTCTCAAGTTCCCGCAAGGCAATGGGCCGGCCGCCCAATACCTGGGTAGCTCGCTAGGTACCCCGCCACCCCACATGTGCGGCCGGTGTCGTCAGCAGCAGCAACGTCTTGTCGTTACCCCTGAAACCTGTCGCCTTCGAACCGTACCAGCTCTCATCCGCGGATACCATACCATCATTTTCCGGTGTAGCTAAGAAACCCAACACTCAGCCTCCGTATCCTACCGATTCGCATCTCATCCCTCCACCGCCCATGTCTGAGAGTCTAGAGTGGGTGTCTTCCTTCGTTGGAGACGCTCCTCCAGGAGAGGTGAGCCCCGTGCTGCTAGGTGCCATTGATACTCCGCTGACCTCTTGAAGCTTTCAGATGTCATCGCCGGCAAGTTCAGGACCTCGATTGCGCCCCACGAGCACCGACACTAACACCCCGATGCAGACATCAAGGCCCTGACCGTCTCCGAACCCAGCCTCGTCAAGGAGCTCGGACCAGCCTTCCAGAAATACAACGAGGAGCAGTTCATCACAGCCAAGCTGCCGGGAAGCAGCGAGCCGGTCATTGTCAGCTCGCACAACTCGCTGGGAGACAACCGGTACTACGATGTTGAGAGCTCCACCAGCTTCGAGTTCGACCATGCCACGCAGAAGGCCAGCGGGGCCCAGAGCCATTCCCTCGAGAGCGCGCACTCTGATCTCGTGTACGTATCGGCTGGTCCCTCAGTCAGAGAATCTCATACTGATGTGTTGTGGCCTATAGCAAGTCGACCTTGAAGAGCTTGGGAACATACGTTAAGGAGCATTTCCCTAACGCCTCTTACGGAGTGTACCCTATCGAGAATGACTCGAAGCTGGCCATCATCACCGTAGCCAGCAAATACAGCCCAAACAACTTCTGGTGAGGACTGCCACTACGTACATGAGCACTCGGAAAGGACGAAGGCTGACGGAAGACAGGAACGGCCGGTGGCGATCCCTCTACATCTTCGACCCATCTGACAGCTCCCTGGAAGGCTCGATCAAGGTGGATGTCCATTACTACGAGGACGGAAACGTGCGCCTTTTGACCAACAAGGCGGTCACGGCCTCTGTCTCGTCGGGAACCGGCAGCGGCCTTGCCAAGGAGATCTCGACGGCGGAGAAGAAGTACCAGGAGGAACTCAACAAGGGCTTCACGAGCCTGAGCGAGGGCGCATTCAAGAGCCTCAGGAGACAGCTGCCGGTGACGAGACAGAAGATTGAGTGGGACAAGGTCGCCAGCTACCGATTAGGACAGGACATCGGCGGCGGCAGCTCTAGGCGGTGAACGGAGGGCTGTTGAGCTGTGTACAGGTGTCCTCGGACCCTTAGGCTCAGGAGTAGATGTCTGAAATGAGCGCTCTTGATCTTCACGGCTGGAGTTGTGCAGGCATTATCACCAAGGATGACAGCATCCATCCAGTCAGGCTGTCAGAGAGTCCACGATACTAGAAACGATACATCTCCACACGTCAGGCATCCAACTCTCTCTGCGCGTGAGGAGCTCTGCTGCCGTCAGAACGTGGTGTGCTGTTGTGTACCTAGGCTGTAGTTGGCATAAGAATTTGTGGTCCTGCCAGTGACACTTTCACAGGCACCGCGGGCACCGCGGACGGACACCACTGGCGACTTCAACAGGGTAGGAATAGGCACCGGACAGACAATGTGTCCCGTTGTTTGGTAGAATACGAATACGATGACGAATTCGACTCAGTTTCCAGTGACCCGTTATGGCGAGCGTTGGGAATATGTAAAAGAGGGTGACTGAGACTGTACTTTTGAGGAATCGGGAAGACGGTAAATGTATGTTCTGTGTCAGCCATAGTGGACCAAGTTCTTGGGAGCGGCGATTGTCATCGGCCCCGTCAGCCTCGGGTCTCAAGATGGTGCCGTTGCCGTGACGGAGGAGCTAGTGTGGGGATCTTGTGCGAAAACGGAGGCTGCTCTGTGCCAGCAGTTGCCAAACGGCAGAAGGGCCAGGCTCTGGATAAGACAGGGTGATGAGTCGCCTGCCCTGGCCAACCAGCGTTGGTTGATTTGATCTCCGGGACTTGGGTGCAGCAGTGGGGGCCCCAAGGGTCCCCGGCCTGTGGACAGCTCACAGGTTCCCATTTGTTAAGCTCGGGCTCCAAGGTTGGCCGGGCGGACCCTTTCCCACTGGCCAGGCTGGCTGCCGGATTGCGAACTGCCCCCTTCTTCGCTGCTCGAGGGCCCGTCAGGTCAGAAAACGGTGATAGTTTCCGTTCCGTCCCCGCCGGGAGACAGAGTTGAGCGCTCCGGGAAGAAAGCATACATTATCTTTCGATTCCCCATTCCTGTCCGCCTAATCGGCCTAATCCACCTCACCGTCCTCGAGTTTTCTGTCTGCAGTCCGTCGTCGACGCTTCTCCTCCAGGCCTTCCCATTGGCGTTCTTCTCCGCCCCTTTTTGCTGCTTGCCCGTCTCACCAGTCACCGTGTCGAGTCTCCTCTAACCGGTCTTACTTCCCGACCTCGAAACTGTCCGAACTTTCTCCCCCCAGCAGTCCACCACCTCCACCACCACCACATAACACATAATCAGCCAAAATGTCGGACAAGGAGTTCACCTACCAAGATGTTGCCGAGCACAACACCAAGAAGGACCTGTTCGTGGTCATCCACGACAAGGTCTACGACTGCGCAAAGTTCATAGATGAGCACCCGTGAGTTCTGCCGTCCAATGTTGCCCCGAAACTCCAATTCCGGGCCTTCCCCGACCACCACCATGCCTCGGCTCCACCGGCAAGCTCAAGCTGACACATGCTCGCGCGCGAACACAGCGGTGGTGAGGAGGTCATGCTGGATGTCGCCGGACAAGACGCAACCGAGGCCTTCGAGGACGTCGGCCACAGCGACGAGGCGCGCGAGACACTGGACCAGCTCTACGCCGGTGTGCTGAAGAGACAGGTACGTTAAGAACCAAACTCCCAACACACCCAATTAGGAGAGGAGATAGAAATGTAGCCCTCTCCGAGCCAGGCCCGGTCATCTGCTGACGATCAATTGCTTCTGCAGCCCGGAGACCCGACCCCCAAGGCCCCCAAGCCCGGTGCCGTCACGCCCGCGACGACGGGCGATGCCACCGGCCTCGGCATTGGTGTCTACGCTATCGTGCTCATCGGCGGTGCCGCTGCCTACTTCGCCTACCAATACCTCCAGGCCCAGCAGCAGCAGCAGGCAGGCCAGGCTTAGAAGGGACGTGAGCTGGAGTGGGTGCTGGCCGCGCGAGGGGCTCTTGGGCACGGGGGGTTGCCGCCGGCTTTCTGCCAATACTACGGGACATGCTTTTACTGGTGGTGTCTGTCTTACATATCCTCGCGTTGTTTTGATTTGCCCTTGCAGGTAGACAGAATCCAGCCTCGGCTTTTGTAACATCTTTACCCTTTGCTGAGGGCTCTCCCCCGTGGTCGAGGTTATCAGAGACACTCTGGGATCAGCTGCTCAACGTGCGCCGGAGCTCAGTTCAACATATCCGCACCATGTATTTGCCTTGGTAATGATGGCTCCTCAACAAGGATGGGTACATCAACTAGACTTTCTCTTCACTTATATGCGGTCGCTTTTAATAATCAAGTTTCAAAGACAAAGGGAATTTCAGGGCCTATTCACTATGGCTTATATGTTACAAACGGTGGTGCTGTGGAAAGAGCCTTGCTGGTAAACAGTCGCCCCATTGTACTAATATCATCCACATTGTTGAGCCACCGATTATACCACATTAAGTACCATGCTGAATAGACTGCAAGAGACTTGGTGAGAAAATCATTCACTCAAGTTCAAGAAGCGCATTGGACACTGTTTTTCACTTTTTCCACAGCTTTCCAACAAACCGTCAAGCTGGTCATTATCAATCTTTGTCGATCGCTCAACTGCTGACAACCGCAACCCATTACCCACCCACCAGCGGAGCTAGCACAGCCCACTTCCTTATCAATTTCCACAGCCTAATCAATCACTTTGGGGGCCTGGAGCGCTTTGTCTCAGCCTTACGACTTCCAACCCCTTCTTCTTCTTCCTCCTCCACATTGCGGCGTTGACTTTGTCAGCGCGCGACCCAACCACAACCTCTCGACAGTGATCCAGTTCTTCTGTCATCTCGTCGCCATGTCCTTCCTCGAGCGCCAGCGGGCTGCATCGGCCGCGGCGAAGAGCGGCCCTACCGTCGTCGACCTCACGGGTCCGTCCAAGAAGGCCGCCCTCGCGCCACCATCTCCCTCTCCATCGGTCGCATCCACGAGCAGCGCGCTCGCAGGCAGCACACCGACCAAGAAGAACAAGTCGCGACCCGCCGATGGCGCCGACATCTTCTCGCAGCCTACGCTCACGGGCACGGGCATGGAGCTGGGCACGCAGATGGTCTACGCCGTGCATCACCTCAAGGAGAAGGACAAGGAGCTGAGCATCTACGAGATCATGGACCACATGTCGCGGCGGCCGGTGAACGAGAAGGACCAGAACGAGCTGGCCGAGATCCTGCGGCGCAACCCGCGCGTGCGCTGGATCCCCGATCCCAACCTCACCGAGCAGCGCTGGGACAGCGGCACCTACGTGCACAACCCGCTGATCCCCGGCGTGCGCAGCAAGGAGAGCCTCCTGGCGTACCTGCAGAAGAAGAAGGATGCCATGTACGTCCAGGTTAAGGACCTGGAGGATGGCTGGCCCAAGGAGAAGCTGTACCCGGCGCTCACCGAGCTCGAGAGGGAGCACAGGGTGCTGGTGGTCCGCACCAAGAAGGACAACCACCCCCGCTACGTGTGGAGCGACGACCAGAGCCTCTGGAACGAGGTCGACCCGATGTTCCAGAGCATGTGGCACAAGGTCTCGGTGCCGGCCGTCGAGGACATCAACCGCCTGCTCACCCAGGTCGGCCAGAAGCCCACGAGTGAGGACCCGCGCCTCAAGGTGGTGGCCGCCAAGGTAGAGAAGAAGAAGAAGAGGGCGTCCACGCGGCCCAAGAACCTGACCAACACGCATCTCATGGGTCTCTTCGACGACGGCGCCAAGAAGAAATAGGGTCCTTCTTCCCACGGCCGAGGTAAGAAGTGAGGTAGTAGGTAGTATAGGTTGACCTTTTGTTACGTGCATCATCGACGGCGTACCGGAGTGAATTGAGATGAAAAAGATCATAAAAAAAAAGCAGGCAAATGGTAGATTTGGAGGAGGCCCTCGACAGATTGTTTCGATTTTGGCCACTCAAGGCGTATGGACACTCAGCATCGGTGGAACGAGGATCACAAGTTCCAAGGAGTTTTTGACGCGAGTTCTTGAAGGAATGGAAGGGGATCTTCGCGGACGCAGAGGCTCTCATACTTGAGCATACTGATACTAATCATCAATAAAAATGTTTAAGCAATCCTGATGGCCAAGTGACATCGTGATCACAAATCAGGGATGCTCATACTTTGTGAAGGAACTGGTATCTCAACGTATAGTACACCCACGATGCCGACAGCGACACAGTGGTACGCGACCCTTCCAATCTTCCAAATATGATCTGATCAAGAAGACCCAACCCAATATAGGCGCAATATTGACTAGCCAGTTTTCTCACATAACCTTGATCATGTCAACCAGTGACACAATCTGCCGCATGCCCAGCATGTTCCATCCCCACACACAAGCTCAAAACGAGACACGGCTACTCACTCACTCACTCACTGCCCATCCCCACCACCCTCCAGCCTGATCCTATCAAACAGCCGCAGGAAGACCTCGGCCTCCTGCTGCCCGCCCACCCGGTACCGCCCCTGGACGACATAGCTCGGCACCGCCGTGATGCCGACGACCTCCTTGGCCCGCCTGTCGAGCGCGTCCGCGCGGGACCGCGCCTCCTCGTCGTCCAGGCGCGTCAGCACTTCTTTCTCGCTCCCGCACAGCCCGGCCTCGAGCGCAACCTTGGCCAGGAACGCCCGGTCGCTGATGTCGCGGCCGTCGTGGAATGCCCCCTGGAAGAGGGCGTCCTGCGTCTTCAGGAGGAGGTTGTTGTTGCTTGGGTCATTGTCGTCGTCACCGCCTCCCTCCTCCCGCCGCTGCTGCTGTTGATCTTGTTGATTTTGTTCTTGCTGCTGCTGGACCTCCTGGGCGAGGAGGAGGAGGACGTGGGAGTCGCGCGTGTTGCCGCACAGCCCGTCCCAGTTGAGGGACAGGCCCAGCGCCGCGGCGCCCTTGTCCACCCGCTCGCGGAGCGCGGGAATCCTTGAGGACCCGAACCTGGCGGCGTAGTATTCCCTCTTTTTGTAGGCTGGCAGTGGGGATCAGCAACTCGCTCGATGATATTAGAGAAATGAGTAAGCTGTTTCTCTTCACGGTGTGTTTAAATAGTCATCTTGGTGATGGTGTGTGATGATGGGGACGCAGATCCGTCAGGGGACCTTACCGGAGATCTTCGCCTCTGGGTGCAGGTAGAAAGGGTTCCAGGTCACCTCGAAATCGACGTCCGGGTGCTGGTCCCTGTATGCGTCTAGTGCCTTGTCGAGGTTCTTCTTGCCGATGTAACTCCAGGGGCAGACGGTGTCAGAGAAGGTCTGAATCGTGATGGTGAGAGCCGGAGCCATGGTTTTGAGTCTTATAACTCCGCATTAGCAATTTTGAGTTCGTCCGACAATGCCAGTCCAGATGTGACAGGGCTCCTATTGTCGATCGATAGTCGTTTGCATAAAATCGAGGAGATTTATGCGTAACCTCGTGCCAGTTCTTGTAAAATGGACAGCAGCACACGCGGTGCCCATCAGGCGGCGATGGAGCGAAGTAGACTCAAGATATGGAAAGAGACAAAACAGGAACTCAAGACATATTTGCCCATTAATGATTACGCATCAACAGCCCGGCCAGCGGACCACTTGGGCTCCAACACATGAGGGAAATAAAAGTCGTGGCCCAAGATTAGTAAACAGAAAACCGAGCAGCCGCCACCCTACGACAAAACTAGTCTGACCTCGGATCCTGGCTCAGCTTCCCGTCCCGTCCTCTTCTTACACGCGACGGGTGCACTCGGGGCAAGGCTGGTTCAGCTCACGTCAGAACTCACTTAGGCGCCGTCTATCACTGTGCGAGAGTGGCT
>JACBFG010000017.1:448131-468873 GCA_013435955.1 Diaporthe sp. HANT25 | reverse complement strand
CCCCCCCCCCCCAAAACCATCTCAAGTCACATCGTTGGCAAGTAAGCAGCGATAAGTACACAGTTGTCCTATTTTTCTTTTCCTTGATCATCGAAGCTATCGGACGTCTAATTGTTTTACACATAACAAAAGAGTACTTTTGTGTCTGCTGATCTGGGAAGCAATCGACCATGAGCTCCGGAACACCGTCCCCCCCGTCGACCCGCTGCGTAGCCACGCCTGTCCTCCCTTTTCCATGCCCGGTTGCCAGTCTAAAGGAGTGAAGGAAACAAGTTCTCCCAGCCAAAAGTCCCGTATTACCACCCTCCACACTTGGCTCGAATATGCGCCCTAACTTCCGTATTATAAAGAATGGATGCAGACATCCACACCAATTCAGTACCGCCCGAAAACCTTTTGGAAACGTCACTGTTTGACGGCCGACCGCGGTTCAGAAACACCGAGCCGGTAAACCTGCTGTCATAATCTGTCTTGCAGTACTTGCAAACGCGACCAGCAGCGAGACAGCTTGTGCCTCCCAGCCGTCGCACGCCACCACCAACGAGATTACTTTGATCTCCAGGTTTCTTAGGCAGCCCAGAGCTCACCTTGACGTGGCTTGTTATAGTTCGGCGCACCGGGCTCAGCGCTTCCCGGCCTCTGTAAGCCCATGGCGGCGCTGTAGAACAATTGCCCTTGTGCGGCGGCGTTGTTGGGGTACCCCTGGTCGGGGTCTGGGTAGACGTAGCTACCGTTGCCGTTGTTACTATGGACAGGTGACGCCACTCCATGCGAAGGAGAAGCCCATCCAACACTGCTCATGTGGGGACTTCCAGCAGCGCTGCCGGGCCCTTGCCCATTCTCGATGCTCGGTTCCAATGTTGTTGGAGGCGCTGCTCCATAGGCCGTGGGGTGGGAGGTCGGCCGGACGTTGCTGGCGAACCCTGCCGACGTCGTAGATGTGGGGCTACCAGTGTGCAGGTCGCTGCGGAGGTGGGCAGGCAGGGAGGTGTTTCCCACGTATCCGTGTTGCATTCCGTTACCCACCATCTCAGCACTCGGCGACATCGACATGGTCCTCTGTGCAGGAGACGGCGTAGAGATTGGTGACCCGTGGTTGCTAATCTGGTCACCGTCAGACCGCGCAGGACGCGCGGAGCCTGAGCGGGCCACGCTGTTTCTGGCCAGAGCCTCCGCGGTGGCGCGCGCAGCGTCCTCGACCGTGCCAGTGTGGTGATTTTGGTGGCGAGTAAGTGTCGTACGTCTCGTGAATGTCTTCTGACAATCAGCATATGGACACTTATACGGCCTCTTACCCGAATGAATCCGACGATGCCGAGCCAAAGAGCTAGAGTCGCTGAAGGGCTGTTTATCTCTTGATTAGTCATAGACGCTCGTTTGTTGGACTATCAAATCGCTTACCTTTCCGCATCGTTCACACATGTGCGGCTTCTCTCCAGTGTGTACTCGCTGGTGAACGGTCAGAGCGGAACGCTGGATGAATTGTTTGCCGCAGTTTGGATAGTCGCAGACATGTGGCCGCACTCCGGTGTGGATGCGCTCTGAGAGTTCAGGACAAGTTAGCATGGGTTCTGTTCAACTCAAACCGGGCTTGAAGGTCACCTACCGTGACGGGCAAGGTCACTGCGTCTTGCGAATCCCTTCCCACAAGTGCTGCATGGGTACGCCTTGGGTGGTGGCTGCGCCGCTACAGCCTCTGGAGGCTTCGCGTAATGAGGCATGGCGTGGGCAATATCGGGGGCCATGCCAGGAAATCCAATGGGACCCATGTTGGGTTCGGGCATATGGAGAGGGGCGTGCATTGCACTGGGAGAGCCGTACGGCCGACCGTTCTGCATACTGCCGTTCATGGTAGGTTGCGAGTACCTCGAATGTTCGGATCCGTGGGGCGAGTCGGCGCGGTCCATCGGAATCTGGGGGAGTTGCTGGTGAGCAGGTTGTTCTGGAGTGGATCCCTGAACACCTGGAATTGAGTGCGTTGCCGCTTGAACGCCGGCCTTTTGGTTCAGCATATTGGTGATTCCCATAACTTCACCGGGAGCTGGAGACGACATGATTAAGCTGGAGCCAGACAAAGGAGGCGAGTTGGACAGACGTGACGCACGGTCCACGGGTTCGTCCGCAAGGAAATTGCACTCCCGCAGCAAGGAAATAAGATGTGTCTTACAACACCAGAATGTTTCGGAACCCGGTGGCTGTTGGTTGCAGATGCGCTAGATGCAAGTCGCGAATCAACTGAAGGTGTTGTCAGTAAAGTCCGAGGCTGAGATCAGAGGCGGTGAGACTGATTGGCAGGAGAGGTGAACAGTGGCCCATCACCAAAGTGATATGTCAAACAACAGCCGGAATGTGAATGTTTTAGAAGTCGTGACTGTTTGGAGTATATTGGTGAATGCCTCCAATTAGTGACGGCGGGCGTGCAGAAGCTCCACCCCGGCTGCTCTGCCCATCACCGGGCTGGGAGGTGCAATCCTGTGAATGTGTGTCGGACGGATTAATGATGACTTACTCAAAGTGAATACAAGAGTCCACAACGGTAGCAACTTGGCACGGGCCAGGGGAAGAAAGGCGCCTGTCGCTCGACGGTTGCTGACTGCTGCACGCGGCTGAGACGGCCCTCGCTGGAGACCCGTAGGGGTTGTGGTGGTGAAATGCTGGGGGTGGGTACCGGATTGTCGTGCACGGATCAAGGTGCAGGAAGAGGCGCGTGTTGGATTAGCAGAGACGCGCTCTGTCCAATTTCAGCCTGGTTTCATCAATTGCCATGTCAGTTCGAAGCTCTTGCAATCCGGCTCGCTTTCCCGCCCACAAATTTGGTGATGTTGGTGGAACTCTGGTGACGTGGCAAAATGCAGAAGATGGCTCTGCCGAACAAGCCTGGAAACAAACTCTGCCGCCCCAGACCGACAATCTTCGAAGGAGGAAGAGACAGACAGTCCCTTTAGCCACGCTGCAGGATGTTGACGCACCTTGGTGTCTACTCTCTCCACTGAAGGAGGCCTGTTTGTATTCTGTCTATGACGGTGCACAGCGCACAGGGCCCAGGTTCACCTGCGCAAGAAGCAGGAGTTCGTTGGACCGGAGTCGGTGCTCAAGGTGCCAGCTACCCTTCGCTATTCGGCCCCGACACGTTGAACAAAGAACAGTGTTGTGGTGAGGATTTCCGTCTGATCGATGGCGATGGGGTTGAAGTCGTAGGAAGGAGCCTCGAAGCGGTATATTTCCGAGTACTACCAAGTGGAATTTGAACAGCCCGACCGGCTTCTCGATATTACTCGGGCGAGAAAAGGTTGTTTGTGCCCTCGGTACAGATGGTGCTGAGTTTACCGTCGGGATCGGCAAGAGCTGTCGACGCGTAGGAAGCTCGAGGAAGCTCGAGTCGGCGTGGCCGCTGACTGTCAAATTCTGCTTGAGCCGGTCAGCTAGACTGGACCGAGTGGTTCAACACGGCTGATGCCACATGCGCGAGATTGTTCGAGGTGGAGATGCCGCCCGCAAGTACAAGAACTGCCATGTGAGGGTAGAGCTCGCCAAAATGCGATTTGAAGGTGAATAGTGAGGGTGTTGAGCCTGGGGGGAAGGCAGGGCAGCACAGCACTTCAAGGATCGGGAAAAAGTAACGGCCAAGAGTGTCGGGGGCTCAGATGGGCCGATGGGACGCCAGAAAACTCAAATGGAAGGAGGCGAGGGAGGGTCAAGACGGATTGCACGACGCTGTTCCAGATCTGCGTTGCAGCTTGCAGTTGCAGCGATTGCTTGGAGGCGAGTAAAGGGGAGAGAGGTCTGCTGCTGCTGCTTTCCGTGTCCCACGCGTCGAATCCAAAACAATGCGATGGTCCGGATGCAATGCTGCCAGTCCCAGTCACGGTCCCAAGTCCTCACTTCCCACACGGATGATAATAAGGGGGCAAAGTCAGGCAAGGCAAGGCGGGAGACAAGGGGTTTGCAGTCGGTGACGGACTTACGATGTCGTGATTATGGTGTGGTTGTTATGACGGCGAGGCCCTCAGTCTGGACAGGGAGCGTCAAGTGCAGGTTTGTCTGATGCTATGAGGCACAGACAGAGACGGGAGTCGGGGTCCGGAGGGAGGGAGGAGGAGGAGGCGGTGGTCAAGTTGATGAGGGCGGTGATAGAAAGCTGATATGACGCTCTGACGGGAAGGAGGAAGTTTTGGGTCGAGGACAAGGGGTCTTCTTAAAAATAAAATCGCAACCCAGGGCCCTAGGCAGGTACTGCATTCCCCAGGGCGGGCGTAGGCAGGCAGGTAGCTTTTCCCATGCTCGCAACCCACTCACTCACTCTATTTCACTTCCAGGGTTTCCACCCGACCATTGGCTGGGTACACCAAGTCTGGTACAGTACCTGGACTACCGTACCAGGCGACGGCCGGGCTGCTGCTGCACCCTTGTCCAGGCTGCCAGACCGACAGGTCCGTTGAAACATCCCAACCTTGAGGGTGCCCAGGTATGTGTGCCCAGGTGTGCAGGGGGCAGCATCTGTACACAGCCGGTACTTCCACGACCAGGGCTCCAGGGGGGGCGGACAGCAAGGCAAAAGCCCACCGAGTCCACATAAGCCCACCAGCATCGAACCCACCCGCCCAAAGCATCCACCATGTGCAGCCCAGCCCACTCCACCCCCTCGGCGCACAGGGCACTTGGGAGCTCCTTCTCTTCCGCCCGCCTGCAGCTGAGCAGAACCGAGCCGAACCCTTTTTTCTGCTGCTGCCGTGCCCAGGCCTGAACTGCCCAGGCCAGCAAGAGTCGACGGACTGCCGGGGTTTCAGGTCCCGTCTCTTCCTCCTGCCTGTGTCCTGTTGTTGATCGCCGCAGACCTCCCTCGCTCCCTCCCGACTGCCTCGTGGGGGTGTCTGTCCCTCGACATCCAACTACCAACGAGACATCACACCTGTCCATCCCTACGCCTGCCTATCGCCGTTTGTTTGCCCGCCTGTTTGCCTGCCTGTTTCTGTCTTGTCCTGCATATGCGTTGGCAGATCCTCCCAACTCGCCCAACTCAATGAATCGTCAAGATTTGCAAGATTCGGTGTCCTGAGACGCTCTCCCAAGGCTAGGGGCACCGGAAGCCAGAGCCTGCAGACCTCGATGAGACCCCCCCAATCCCGCTCAACCTTGGAACATTCTCTCGCCCAAACCTTGCCTTCGGACGACGGCGGACGGACGGTCTGCGCCTGTGCCTCTGCCAAGCCTCAAGACATCCCAAGGCCTGCCATTTGGTCCCTGTGTCATGGCAACAAACTCAATCTGCCAGGCTTCGAGATGAGCCAAGCAAGCCGCGCTGTTCCAACCTCTGCTTAATTGCCGCCGCTTCTCACATGAGCCATCTCGGACGGCCGCTTGGTGCCAGCCCCCCTCCCCCGTCCCCACAACAAATAGCCTGGTGGTCATTCCGGGGAACGGGGGCGCGGGCGAGGGCGAAGGGGCGAGGGCTAGAGCAAAATATTTCCCAGCAGACCCATCAGCGAGGTGTCTAGCCGAGTATATTGCACCTTGCTACACAGCCTTCAAACAGGTACGGCACGGGATAGTACATTGCGTTTGGCATCAGCGCTCAAATCACCGCCAGGCTGCGAACCCAGCTTGAGAGCTCAGACTCCCGTCCGATCTGCCGCAGGACAGCAGCAGTGTGTGATGTGATCAATCTCTCGCATTGCCTGGTCTGCCATCACCGATGCAGCCGGTCGGTATTTCTCGCACGACTGCCTGATGTCGATACTGCTGCGGTAGTAGCTCTACGATTCTTCACCCCAGCCATGGCAAAGCAGAGCGCTCCTCCATCCGTGCACTGTGCCTTTCGACCAACGCTACTGTAACGAAGACAATCCCCACATCATACGGAGCCGGCGGCCCTGCCACGGTAGCTCCGTAAGTACTCGCCTAGTACTCAACTGCTGCCTCTAGGAGCCTGGGCACTCTCGAAGCTTGAGAGTCCATCAGGCCGTACACCGTAACTTTGCCAGGGCGGGCGCCACGAGACATGGGGTAAGGCTCCAGTTACGTCCTGACGATTCAGATATGCCGTATGCCTTCCCTATATGGGAGACCAGATGCATCCCGCTCTCAATTGTACCAGGTCATCAGTCATGGAGCACGCGGGAGCCTGCAGACAGGTACTCCGTACGTCGATTTAAAAGCAGGCCCGCGCTTCGACTCACAGCAGACGCTCGGACGGCTGAGCAACTCAATTTGGTCTCGGAAACGAGAATGGATATGGGAAGTGAGGGGGAGCTGACGAACGGGGACAGCAACGTGACAGCGCTCGTCCCTGCTGTCCAGCCCTACCTCAAGTTCTCAAGTCTCACATACATTGAGCTGATCTGTCGCCCGCTCGCCACTGTTGCCCTACTCAAAAGCGTAGTAGAAGGGTCCCTGGGAGCTTCTCACACGGCCTGTTGCGGAGGCTCGCGTGCTGTCCGTCGCAGCACTCAATAGTCGCTGTCTCCTTACCGCTACTTCAGACATCCTGACGAGCAGTGGACACGACGCAAAGGGGGCAACCCATCGTAAAACCCGGCGGAGGAGATGCACTATCATCATCACACTTCAGGAGGGCCCCCCGGTTGCAGGGTCACATTGTCAAGGAGGGCTGTGGGGAGACTGCGCTGGCTTGTTGGCCAACGCTTGGGGCAGCGACTGGGGCCTGAAATTGGCTTTTCCAAAAGCAGCAAGATTCTGGAACCTTTCTAGAAGATATGGATCCTTCTAAAGACGGGGAGTGGAGCCGAAGCCCTGATCATCCCTGTCTCGCTAGTCGAGCGTGAAATGCGAGGCAAAACTGCGGTGGGAGCAGGGACCACACAAGCATATCAGATGCTCGCTGTCAGTGCCGCTTGTGCTGGTCTTGCATTCCACAAAGCGGTCAGGGAGCTGACAGCGCTATTCGGTGGTCGGAAGCACCCAGCAGCTCATGTGCAGAGATCGAGGCGGATTCCAGCCTTCGAGACGGGGAAGCACACAACTGCAGGCTTGGTCGGAGATGAGATAAAACGGCCATGATGAAATTGCTGCCCGGAAGCCTGCCTGCGCAATTCAAGTGGCCCGTGTCATCCCCCAATCGGCAGTAGGTACTCACTGTCTCTTCGACAAAGTCCCCTGCAAGCCCGATCTCAACGTCGTTCCATTTCAGCCTCCCTGCCTCCTCGGATATTGACCCAGGTCGAAACCACAACCAAGGACTACCTCCAGCTCCGGTCGTTGCAAATTAATCCGTCTAGGCTCGATTGAGGTTGCGTCTGAAGAGTCGAGCCCACCTACTCTTTTCCTTGTGCCCGTCTTTTCCGTTCAGGGAATGAGGCTACCCCCTGCCTCAGCTCATTTGAAGTCCGGCTTTCCCGAGTCGCTGGCTCTGTCCAAGGGCCACATGAAGATCTCCGGCTAACGGACTGGACCACCCGGCAGTGCATGATACACACCCAGGTACTAGGGTATGCATTATTTTCCACGAAATTCGGCTGAAACGGCAGGACGATTGCGACCTGTTTGCCGTCGGCTTTGGTCTACAGTCGTGCGTATATCATCTGTTACGTCATGAGAGGCGCTGCACTGCCAGAAGTCATCATTTTCTGATTATTCGTGTACTAGGCAAGTTTTGACCTCCTTGAAAAATCCAGGAGAATAAGACATGGGGTACGCCGTGAGGCCCAATTGGGCATCGCACACCATTGAAGGCAGTCAACATTACAAACCAAATTTGGTTTCGTAACCATCAAATTTGCGGAGGCGCAGTTTCTAATCTTGTCCTCGCACGAAATGTCATTGCCCAACTGACTGCAACTACAGCAAGCTTTATTGCGTATCTGCCGTGCGCCCAATCCGGCCAATAGGCTCACAACTCATGCCACGGCGTGGCAGTCGGCTCATCTTCAAACGATCTTCTATTTTGGTCGCGTCCTCCTCTATGCCGAATCTAGTAAAACTTGACACCAACTTCCCGCGTTAGTCAAGGCCATCTTTCACTCGCTGTGAGTTCGGAACCACTCTACCATAGACGAGGCTCCTTTCAATCGAGCCCCGGATCTGTTCAATCCAAATCCCCGATAGAGATGGATCACGGATCTTGGCGTTGCAGCCGCAGCGATCACAAGTTGGCTCTCCTGGCCCGTGTACCGGGCCCTCAGCAGGATCCATTATTTCTGTCGTGGAACGGACCGAAGGATAACAGAGCAGCCGTGCTGGCTGACCGACCGACCTACCTGGTCGTTGGACATCGATGTGGCAAGACCACCAGCTGCCCATTGTTTCTCGGGCGAGTCGGCCCTCTCCTCCTCTCCGGTCCTCAGCCCTGCGAACAGACATCAAAGCGCCATCTCAGCCCACAGACGTCGAGGATATCCCGTCCATCACACCTCAGCTTCAGCATTGGCCGACCGTGTTTCAAAGGGCGGCGCTTAGTCTGAACGTTGCAGCAGATCTCGAAACATAGATCTCGAGAAGCTCTGACTTTCAACAAAACCATCCATTTGACTCGTCTCATCAGGCTCACCCGCCTCGAGGCCCAGCTCGCGATCCTACAGCCCTGGTGCCAACAAGCGTTGTACCACGTACAGGTTTCGACGCAAGAAAGCGTCGCTGAGTGCCCGTGCTCAACACACCTGTTCACTCCATGCCCGCCATACGTTGATAAAGTCAGCTCCTGCTTCTAGGAACCTTTCCTGTTACGATTAGTGGTACTGCGACCTTGCCGGCACACGTGTTCCCACACGCGAAACATAACGGAAGCTTGAATACTAAGTTCGAGGCCACAGAACCTACTCGACTCCCTTAAAACGTGCTCGGAGTCAACGCCCTCTCATCGACGCCCGGTTTTGTTCGTGAGCCACGTTACTAAAGTCTAGCAGCTTACGAGACAGCCGACCTTGCATTGCTTGGGAGGCGAGACGTATTTTGTCTAATTGGTTGAAATTCTACCGAGGACAGGCCACCGAGAAATCTCGCATCGATGCCGACGTCCAACCGATCATCATGTTGATGCTCGTCCTGGGACAATGGGACGTCAAAGCTTCGTAGCCGGACCAAGCCTTGACAAACGTAACCCTAGTGGTGGTCGTAGAGTGACGGCCTCATTTCAGGCCTGCGCGCATCGAAATTTTACTCGCTCACGATCCGAGACTACGGAGCGCCAAACATCAGTGATTGTCGGCGTCATCAAATTGGGAGCAAGAATTAAACTGCGAGGAGATAGACGGATGTTATTTCGAGAGAGCCTCGAATACGAGGATAGCCTGGTGCAGACTGTTCTTGTCTACTCCGATCAACAAGCCACACAACGGTAACGTGTTGCGCGACTCAAGTTGATACTTGGGCCATGCCCCACGAGCTGGGACTGCTCCTCGTTCCCGGCTTCGGGCCACCTTCCGCGTGTGGGTCTTCTAGAAGCCGGGATCTTGGGAAATGCGATATTTGTATGCGTCAGAGTGTACGTACCTGACATCAGTGATGAGCGGGCAATCAATTAGGCTCCCCTGGAATTGTCGCCCTACGCACGCGCGCACACACCCTCACCAGACACCCGAAGACACAGCACACACGCACACACGCTCGCTCCCACTCACCTCCACGTTCCTCCCACGCTGCCAGGACCTGGTGTCCCTAGCTTTGGCGTGCCCACCTGCTGCGCCTCCGGAACCTGGCTAGGTTCCTTGTCTGATCAGAGATGAGAGATCGGTGACTTAGGCCGGCGTGAGGACGCAGTGTCTACATGACGGCCAGAGCTTCCTTCTGGAAGGAATCCTTCCCGGGCCACATTGATGATCGATTTGGACATTACTGCTTCCAGAGCTCATGTGACAGGCGAGGGCCGAGAGCACATTGATGCGTACGAAAGTGATGGTTGAAATGTTCAAAGACTTGGGTGGAAGACCAAGCACTCGTCGGTATTCATGGCAAGTCACAGCTATTCACAACTTTCATCAATGTAGTGCGAATCTCGGCACCAGGACGGGCATAACTGCTATACGCAGACCCCCTTTTCTTCAATCACGTCCTCTTCCGTGGAATGCGAGCACGGGCGGATGTACAATGGTAGGCATCCGGCCCCACCCCATGCCTCTTGCTCAGGTCAAGCCTGGACGAACCTGCGATACAAGCCAGTTTATCAATGCAAAACCAGCCGGGGGACCAACGAGAGCCGAGGCTGAACCTCCATCCCGAGCCACAAATTGGGTGACGACACAGATTCTCACGTGAGGAGTGCGCATCGTGGTTCTAGCACTCCCAGTTGCCGGCGTGGCCGTTGGCCCCGGGCGGGCTGATGTGCATCGGAGGATTATGTGACTGTGGCAGATGTCAGATGGGAAATGCCTGCTCGTTTCGCTGCGATTTGCTCCCCGGGATGGATGGGAAGCACAGACCGTTCCCTGTCGGTGTGTTCCAGCTTCTACACAGAATTCCTCAACTTAGACGCTCGCGCCAACCCCCCAAATCCGTGTACCCGGCACCGATGCTGTCATGATGTTTTGTCTCGCCCCGAGCGAGATGCACACCACTTTCCACTTGGGGCTCATGATCCACCAGAGATTCCCGCAGCGAGAAACCCTCAGCCACCTCCCCGCCCCCAGCGGACAGGGTTATCCCGAGACGCGCGCAGAAGCCGCTTGCGCAAGATCATGTCTCAACCGTGCCTCGCCCGTTGACCGTTGGACCCGGACCACCCAGAGTTCATCTTCTCTCGCGGCCCAATCGCGCTGTAGATCCTGGGTTGTATTCGATCTGCCCCAGATCTGAGGTTGCTTTTGGTGGACGTAGGTCCCTTTTCCCCTTCCCCCATCTCCCGCCCCGGGGCTATCATGTGCATCTCACCGAGACCGTTGCATTGCTTTCGACGAGAGAGCACCCTGTAGGCATTTCGGACGAGTCGTCCTCTGGTCAATGCTGGCGGGCGAGGCCGAGACGTGCGCGCCGAGGTTTCTGTCTGCGGTTTCAGACGGGACGGTGACTTCTGTAGAATTATTAATAATAATAATTATAGACAGTATTATTAGACAGATGTAGGTACCTTGGCCGGGGGCATTACGGCGTAGGCCAGAGTATACTTCTGCATCCGCATATTCTGCTGCTATACATGCCGGTCCGGAATTACTCCCCTCGGTGGCGCTCGAGCAGCCCTTCACTATCAGCCCGTCTGGATCGGGGCGTCGCCTCGGCAAGAACTGTTTAATCGATGAGATGTATCTGTCGCCACGTGCATGTGACCTTACTTATGAGATTATAGAAAGTCGATGCTATAGCAAGGGACGCATTTGATTATACTGTGCCTGTCCTGAAGACCCCGATCACAGACGGCCTCCCCGTGTCCGGCAGGATCGAGCAAGGCCTCAGGTGAAGCATGGCCAGCCTCACAAGGCTACATCAGGTGAACCAGGTCAGCAGAACACACCTGGCCCCTGGAACGTTAGCGATGCGAGCTGTATAGCCAGGGACAGCGACTGGACTCTCGTGATAAAGGACGACCCGCAAGACGGGCAACCGATGCTTCCATCTCAGCCCTGGTGGGCTCAGATCGACCGTCAGATCTGGCCGAACTGTCTCAGTCGGTGATTGACGGTCTGGCCTGCCACAGCTGCCCTGACCATGTGCCTGTCCGTCCATATAAGTAATTTTACAGTGGCCCGGGTGTGACCATGGGCTTTTGTGGGAACCACAGACCTCTGGCTGGAACGGCCTAAGAGAAACCATTGATCACCCAGTGCGTGCAGACCTGGCTACTTCATTGAAGAAGTGAGGAGTTGGGAGCATTGCCATTCCTGAGAAGCTCAAACCCTCGACCTGACTCCATGATCTTCCCGTTGAACGAGGTTTCCCATGTGCGGACAGATCTTGTCCAAGTAGCTGAGAATCAATACAGACGAACAAGTACATGTTTCCACCCAGATGGCCTGTAGATGCCTCGCGGCAAAGATTCCAATGTATCATTCCTAACCTTTTTGATCGGTCATCACTTTATAACATCAGCTCCGTGGCCCCCACGCGGTCGATGCCACACGCGCGAGATTTAATCCCCGCATAGATATGCCCCTCAGCCTCGCCCGTCCCTCACGCAGACCCGTTCAATTCCAGCTTCCCCTCCGTCTTCTCCACGTAGTTGACCAGGTCCTCGATAGTGCACACCTTGAGCCCCCACCTCCTGGCGAAGGCGATGCACTTCTCGCCCCTCAGCATGCCCGGCCCCCGGAATATCGCCTGGCCCTCGACCTCCTCGCCGTCGTCGACCAGCTCGCAGATGACGCCCGCGGGGTTCTTGCCCGCCAGGCGGCAGAACTCGGTGGCGGCTTCGGTGTGGCCCCTCCGCTGCCTGACGCCGCCGGGTCGGGCGCGCAGGGGCAGGACGTGGCCCGGCCTGCGGAAGGACGCCGGGGTCGACGACGGGTCGGCGAGGGCGCGGCAGGTCAGGGCCCTGTCGCGGGCGCTGATGCCCGTGGTGACGCTCGGGTCGGCCGAGTCGACGGTCAGGGTGTAGGCGGTGGCGCGGGGGTCCTCGTTGTCGGCGACCATCTGGGGCAGTTCGAGCCGCTGCGTGAGGTCGGGCAGGATGGGGGCGCACACGTAGCCCGAGCTGTGGCGCACCATGAAGGCCATCTGCTCCGTCGTGATGTCCTGGGCGGCGATGATCAGGTCGGCCTCGTTCTCGCGGCCTGGGTCGTCGAGGACTACTATGAACTGGCCATCACCTGTGACCGGGGAGAGACAAGTTAGTACTGCTGCTGTGCCTGGGCAGAGAGATGTGTCTCGTAGTGAATGGCGTGTATGTGTGTGTGTGTGTAAGAGAGAGGCTCGTGTGGGCATGTGATTTTGTACGTACGGAAGGCTTTGATGGTGTCGGGTATCGAGTCGAACTCGGATCGGTCGAGGGTTGTGGACGGCATTATCGATCCCATGAGGAAGAGGGGGTGATATCTCGGAGGCAGGAGGGGATCAATTGGAGTGGTGTCTATCCTTCTTGTCGTTCAACAAAGCTGGGCAAGTCGGGACTATGTCGGCTTCCTCGGTCCAGTCGCAAGTCGTATTCGGGGCTGAAGGAGACTTTTCGGCACGGGGATTCTAGGTGAATGAAGTTGAACAAGTTCGCCAAATGATGTTTAAGTCAAAAGAAGAAGAGGAAAGGCTCGCTATGTATTGCGCAATACTGTGTCTAGATATGCAAGAGTGGATGTTGTCGTCTAGATAGTTTGCTGCCAGGGGAGTCAGTCAAGTCAGTCAATCAGTCATTCTGCCCCGCGAGCCCCGCGAGACCCGTTCCTGGCGGTTGGGTCCCTGGATTTTGAATGACCGACTCGCCTGCGCTCGGCTGAGTGATCATATGCGGATGCTTAGGTCATCTCATGGTTCGACTTTCGGCAGCGGCTCAAACCTTGGAAGCACAGAGCCTCCTTGTACGCCTGTTCTCGCTTTCTCTGGTGTCGGTCCGCGCACCTTGCTGAGCTAGAAGACCGCCCAGGTGTTCTATCGTCTTCCTCCGTAAGCAAAGTAAGCCACCCCAAGCCGTTGGGGTCGTTTTAAGACGCCCCTCCAGCTCCCACGACTGTCTGCGTACTACTGGGCTGAACTGCAGTGGACCCCTTGCAGTGGCCCTGCAGCAGCTGCTGCAACCGTTGCAGGGATCGGAGCCCGAGCCGGCAAAAAGTTCATGGCCGACTGACGTTGAGGCTCTGACCTCATGTAGTCTCGATCTGACCTCGCCCAACCTCAAGCTCACAATCGGGGGCCACTGGTCGACCGACTCCCCTTTCCTTGTCACAGGCACCGACTAGTAGGACACTGAGGTCAAGGTGCACACAGTGGTGTCGTCCGGCGCATCGCTCACAATATGGCCCCGTCAAGGGCAACAACCGCCATGCTGCGACAGCTTCGTCAAGCTCGTCCAGCTTGTCCATCGCCATTCCGCCCTCTCTCACTTCCACTACTGCCATCATGTCGGAGATGGCAGAGCAGCACCTCTAATTCCGGCTCAAACAACTCATCGTCCTCGTCATCACAACCGTCATACTCTTCCGTCAACGCATCCGAGGTAGAGCACTTCAACGCCCTCGCCGCCTCCTGGTGGGATCCCCATGGCTCCTCCCGCATCCTGCATCTCATGAATCCTCTGCGCCACGACTTCATCCGCGACTGCCAGGCAAGCGAGCCAGACTCAGCACCACCTGGCCGCAAGCTCCGCTACCTCGACGTCGGCTGCGGCGGCGGCATCTTCGCCGAGTCTGCTGCCCGTCTGCCCACCACCGAGTCCGTCACGGCCGTCGACCCGACCCCCGAGGTCCTGAAGGTCGCACGCCTGCACGCTGCCAAGGACCCTTCTCTGGCCCCTAGGCTAAACTACGTCAGTGGTGCCATCGAGACGTTGCCCTTGCCCGCCACTGACGAGGGGAAATACGACGTGGTCAGCCTGTTCGAGGTCGTCGAGCACGTTGACAAGCCGTCAGCTTTCCTGGAACGGTGCGGCGAGTTCGTGCGGCCTGGCGGCTGGCTGGTGCTGAGCACCATCGCGCGGACGTGGACGAGCTGGTTCACCACGAATTTCATGGCGGAGGATGTGCTGGGTATCGTGCCAAAGGGGACGCACAGCTGGGAAAAGTACATCAACGAAGACGAGCTGAGAAACTACTTTGCCAGGAAGCAGGGCTGGAGTCACCCAAGGGTAATGGGTGTTGTGTACGTGCCTGGACTGGGCTGGAAGGAGGTTGCTGGCAGCGAGAAGGTCGGTAATTATTTCTTCGCTGTGAGGAAGGACCTTTGACGGTCGCGGACATCTCGAATGGCCTTTTCGAACACATGCAGAAGCTTCTTATCCCAACCAACGACCAGCGCCAGCTCATAAGATATATGAGGCGAACATTGCTCGAGCCGAGCCCCCGCATACCACCTCTGTCCTGATGACTAGTCTGGGACCGTATCACGAACTCGAAAGCTATCTTGCGGTGATTTCTCAAGAGTTCTATATTCAACTCCCCGAGTGGAGGCAAATGTGTCTCCGATCACATCGCACAAGAAATGTATTGTTTGAATTTGTGTGAGTCTGGCACGGATTTGTCTTGTCATGCTCATGTCAATACCGAAGTAGAATCGGTACGCTTGACTCACTCAATCAACAAACTATCCAAACCAATCTACGCGGCAGATTGATGATGCGACACATAGCATCTGCTCTTGTCGAGAACCAGGCAGGCTCAAGGACTTTCAGCCTGGCTTGATATGCAACAGACCATCTGCAACGGTGCCGGAAATGGTCAAATATGACCACAAAATATTTCATACCTTTTCAGCCAATCTCAGTGCACAAGTCGACAACTCACTACCTCTTTGTTCACCCATTTGCATGTTCGCTGCTGTTGAATATCATCCGCTATAGCAGGCCAAGCCGGGCACTTCCGCTGGGCGACTCGAATCCTCTTCCGTCTCGGTAGATCGGCAATCTCGGGGCGCCAAGCATAAACGACCCGGCGTCTTGGAGAGTTTGAGCAAGATTCAGCCTTATTACTTGCAGCTGAATAATAATGGCATATAGGAGTCAATGGGCATTCCTGAGATCACAAGCTAAGATCACAGAGGATACGCGCCCCAACACATGATCTAGTCTTGGCAAGACTAAGACCCAGATTCCCTTGACCGGTAGAAGTGATAGCCCGGGAGGCGAACCAGCAGACTCGGCCTTCGCGCCTCGCCTTTATACGCATCATCATCGCTAATCCATCATGCCAAGCTGTCAGCGACCACCCCTACCGCTTTTTGACACACACACCTGGATGAATAACACCATCTGCCTCAGACAGCAATATCGTAAACAGTTTTCAGATCCAATTGGACCGCCCCACCGAGCATCGGCACGAGGACCGGCAAACTGCCGCTTAAGTCCGCTGCAGCAATGGGTGCTACTCCCGTCTTCCCACCCACCTCCCCGCCCGGATGCGGCCAGCCAAAAGGGGATGACGATGTGCCGGTCCGAGTACCCCCAGTCGCACCTAAGTAATGATCCCTGCCATGGATCCAACTAAGCAACAAGCAGTTCTCCACCCTCATTTACAAGACCAGTAACCGACCCGTCGCCGTTGTTGAGTGAAGCGGGAAGGACGATCTACTTCCGAGGAATGCGCCGAGAGAAGATATCGAACCGGAAACTTTCCAGGTGTTGAAGGAGAAAGAAGAATGGGAAAAATTTGTTGAAGGATACGCCCGTATGTTTATGTTGTCGCGCTCATAAGGGTGGCGATTGGCGACATTTCTGTGGCAGCCCCTCTGCCCCTGAGGTCATCGAGCATCGTATGAGCCAGGGCGGATCACCGTTACGCTATTGTGGTCCTTCTTCCTTCGGTGTTTGAATGTCGCCAACCTGACGGCGTTAAGAGCTCTGACAAATTGAACAATCACCAACCACCCAATGCCGGGCTCAATATATCCCTTATTCGTCATCAACAAATCGAAGGGACAGACACGCAACTGAGGCTAAATTTATTCACCTGATTGTTGCCCGCACATTCGAAGTTGCAACACGACTGGTCTGTTACTACGCCTTCACCTCTCTGGCCACAACAAACACTAGAAAATGACGAACGAAGCAGCTGCTGGAAATGACGCCACCAGCAGCACACTCGGGCGGCCCGATAGCCCGAGGAGCAGCGACAGGATCGACAAGGTCTCAATTGAGAAGGCCTCGATCGACAGCGGGGAGGAGCATACTGAGATCGGCACCACAGAAACCGTAAATGACGACGAGACGAGATTCGAATCCATCAGGCCAGCAACCGGCACATCGGCCGGCGCCAGGGCCACGGGGAGGTCCGCCGTGAGGACCGGCTCGTCACGGCTGTCGACGAGGTCGTCCATGAGCCGGGTGCGGTCCCACAACGGGTACGGCTGCGACGACCTGGACGAGCCGGGCTCGGAGGAAGACTCGGGTGGCGACCCGGAGAAGGGCGAGGCGGTGCAGGCACGGGCAAAGGACCCCTTCGAGGTCGTCTTCGAGGGCGGCAACGCGGACCCGTGGTGCCCGCGGAGCATGAACCCGGCGCGCAAGTGGGCGATCGTGGGGCTCACGTCGATGGGCAGCTTCTGCGTGACGTGCGCGAGCTCCATCTACACGTCGACCTACACGCAGATGAACGCCGAGTTCGGGTGCTCGCGCATCGTCGCCACGCTGGGCCTGAGCATGTTCGTCCTGGGCATCGCGCTGGGGCCCATGTGGAGCCCGCTGTCCGAGTTCTACGGCAGGAGGCCGATCTACCTGGCTGCCTTTGCCGTGTTCACCGTCTGGATCATACCGTGCGCCGTCGCGCAGAACATAGGCACCGTCATCGTCAGCCGCTTCTTCCAGGGCCTGTCCGGCAGTGCGTTCCTGAGCGTGTCTGGTGGCACGGTCGGTGACCTCTTCACGCCCAACCAGATGCACTACCCGATGATCATGTTCACCGCGTCGCCGTTCCTTGGCCCAAGCTTCGGGCCTATGATTGGGGGTTTCATTAATTCTGTTAGTACCATTCTTCTCCTGCTACAGTTCCCCGATCTTTGTTCTCTGGAACGTTCCAGAACGTGTCACTTTAGGCTCCGTAGCAGGTGATTAACAGGTAGCAGAATGTGAATTGGCGGTGGACTCACTATATGCTCATCATCTGGGCGTTCATTATGTGCCTCGCACTCGTGGTCACTGTGCCGGAAACATACCGTGAGTTTATCCAACTGCCCACCCCCGGGACAAGTCAAGAGTATGAGCACGTTGATACTGATGAAAGCTCCTCAGACCCTGTTGTGCTGCGAAACAAGGCCAGAAAGATCCGCAAGGACACCGGCGACGAACGGTGGAAGGCCCCGATCGAGAAGACGAACAAGTCCCTTGTGCGCACCGTGGGGGTGTCCCTGCTGCGACCCTTCCAGATCCTGATATTCGAGCCAATGGCGCTGATTCTGAACCTGTACTCAGCAATCCTGCTGGGCATCCTCTACCTATTCTTCGGCGCCTTCCCACTCGTGTTTCAGGGCACTTACGGGTTCAACTTGTGGCAGACCGGGCTGACGTTCCTGGGCATGCTCGTTGGGATGTTCTGCGCTGCCCTGATGGGTCCACTCTGGGTCAAGATCCGGGCGCAGCTGATCGAGAAGAACGAGAGGCTCACAGGTATCGAGGGAAAGGCCGAGCCCGAGTACCGCCTCCCGTCTGCGATACTGGGGAGCGCCCTGGTGACAATTGGTTTGTTTTGGTTTGGGTGGTCCTCCTATCCGTGGGTCCACTGGATCATGCCGATTATTGGTTCAGGTATATTCGGCGCAGGCGTAAGTCCCCCTTCACTATCTTCTATATTCTGTATATCCCATCTCTGGAGTCTTGATAGCGGTCTCTCTGTGTGACCCAGACAGACTTCGACTAGAACACCGCAGTCGACGTCGTCGGCCATTGAGCCTCAGCCGCCTGTGGCTCAAAGGTCTGTGCGACTGTGGCACTCGAGGGGGCAGAGACAGACAGACATACAAGACACGGCTGTTCGTCAGGGGCGGCTTGCCACGCCGTTCCCTCGCATGGTGTCTCTCTTTTCCGCTTGCTATGATCTCGCATTCTGCATATCCGGGACGCTGCGACTAACCGATTGGAAACCTGTCTCACAGACGCTGCTTGTGTTCAGCGGGACATTCAGCTATTTGGTACGTAGCAGCATGCCTCACTCACCCCTTTCCCGATTTCCCTGATCTGCTCATCCAAACAAACAACCACACACCGACCCGTCCCCCCCACCCCCGGGGGAGGAAATGATCCCCCGGGAGCAACCCAAAACCCACGTTGACGTTTCTCCCTGTGGAACCCCCAAACAAATGCAGTGCGAGGGAAGCCTCGGGGGGCAATTGGACCATTTACGAGAACTAAAAAGGGTCCGGGAGAAGTTGCTAACGTCACACGGGGGGGAAAACAGGTCGACGCCTACCCTCTCTACGCGGCTTCGAGTCTGGCCGCAAACGCACTGGCCCGGTGCTCTTTCGCAGCTGGTGAGTTGATGACCCCGTCGCACACGGGGGCTGGGCGGACGGCCGGACAGCCAGCCAGCCGTCCAGCCATTCCAGCCCGCCCCTCCCCCTCTCCCGCTCAGCTGGGAAGCTCCTCGACGAACGCTCCCCCAATCGAGCGCTGATACGACCTGGGAGACGTGTTCGTCCGTTCTTTGTCGGACGCATCTAGCTGACACTTGCCCTCTTCCCTTTCAGCTTTCCCCCTCTTTGGGCTTCAGATGTATGAGAAGCTTGGTAACCAGGTTAGTCACCAAGCAGATGTCCATCATCGGACGGCTGTGTGCTGCCCCCTGGGGAAACACAGTCAATGCTAATACGAGCTTCATAGTGGGCGACGTCGCTGTTGGCGTTCCTGACCGTGGCCATGCTGCCGTTCCCGTACGTATAGGTTTTCTTGTTCCTTGCTGTGGTTCACCGCCCTTCCCGCACCCCCCGGCCGTGTTCGTGTCTGGGAACGCTTCTAGAAACTATTATTTTTGGGCTTCAATGCATTTTACTAACATGCATGTAGATATTTGTTCTACAAATTTGGCAAACGGATACGCGCGCACAGCAGAATGGCGACGACGGACTGAGGAGTTTCGTATGAAGTGTGTCATAGAGAATCATGTTGAGATGAGTAATTGATACTAGATACCCTACTGTTTTTCAAGCATACCAGACTTACTGGCTTATACCAAAATGTATGGCCAGTATGGCCTAGCCTGATATCACGTCCGACACCGCGACTTTGCGGGTCTTGCAGACCATGAGTCGGGCCGACGATAGGAGTTGACGGCGACCCCAAGTGCAAGAAGCAATATGAGACAGGCGTGCCGCTCCCGCGTGCCCATGAAACCAGGCTCCAGGTCTTAGCGTAGAGAAGCGACCACACTGTATCCCAAAGATCAGCCGCTGATTTCCCACAGATCAGGGCCCCGGTGTGCCTTCGTCAAAAGTCCCCTCAGCACACGCCCAGTCGACGCTCATGCAAGCTTTATATGCGGTGTACCCCAAGGGCATAGCACGAAGGCATCTAGCCCGAGCAAGTGTTGCCGTGAAATTCTCCTGTCGTCAGCTTACAGCACGGTCTGCGGACCTGGGTGCCGTCCTTATCCGAGACCCTTATCCAGCTGATGCGCGGTGGCAAAATAGACTTGGCTATCTCGAGGGAACGGGTCCAGATAGTGATGCTCTGCGACAAGATCGAGAATGCAACACGCACAATCTCGGTTCGGAGATCCCCAGCAGCTGCACGTAAGAGATCGATCACGTTTGCCTCCCCTGTGGCCTGTGGATAGGCTAAACATGGCCCGTCTCAAGAGGAGGAGGGGAGGACGCCTCCTGAGCAGATCAATAAGCGAAGGCGCCCAATGGGAGCAGCCGGGGAGTGATTCCTTATCCTGACCGACATGAAGTGAGGTCTGTATGGCAGACTGCCGTGCATGTCCCTCTCTGGAAGGGTGGGATGGAGGTTGCGAAGCAGAACAGGGAAGGGCAGGGAAGGGAAGAGGAGCATGGCATGAGATAGACGAGAGGAAGGACATCAAACCCACACACCCAGATTGGCATCTGCAAGCCGCAGCCATGAGTGATGTTTGGTGGCGCGCATGCCGGCGCCCGTGATCTATTGAGCTGTTGTAAGAGGCTTGATGCACCACCCCAGATGACCCAAGATGAGGCGCTCGCAGGGGAAGCGTAATGGAGCCAGGTGCTGGGGAAGCGTTTATCCACTGTACCGCACCGCACCGCACCGCACCGCAC